>RWJK01001394.1:9608-25186 GCA_004335835.1 Scenedesmus sp. ARA3 | reverse complement strand
GCGGCCACCTGCACAACAACATTCCATGCTCACCTGTGCATCTGCTGTCTGGCTGAGCTCTTGCGCCTTGCCCACAGCTTCCTTTGCCACCTGCTGCACCTGCTGCACTGCACCCTTTGCTGCATCCACCACATGCTGCGCGACTGGCGTCGGCACATGCAACTTGTGATGATGAGGCAAACCTTGATGGCGATTGTGTGGGGGTGGCTGGAGGAGATCTTCAGTAGCGTTGCGCACCTGCAGGAAATTGGACAGAGTTTATGAGGATGGAGGCATGCACAAGTAAGAACAGCAGGAGTTCATGAGGATGGAGGCATGCACAAGTAAGAACAGCAACCAAATGGACTGCAAAGCCGTTCATTGCTGGGGATGCAATGGCATGCTGTAGGTATTGTGCAGGTGTCATGCAAGAGCGCAGCAGGTCAAGCTACACAGTGCAAGCAGGCACAGAGATACTACACTCGCACACCAGAGCCGCAAGCACTGCCAACAACAGGGGCAGCAGCAGCACGGACAGAAAGCAGCAGCAGCAGCACGGACGGAAAGCAGCAGCAGCAGCAGCACAGAAGCACGCCTCCTCCAGCTAGATGCCACTGCACTGAGTGTCAGTACCACAGACCTTGTAGCTGCACATGTGTCTGTCTGCAAGCACATCAAAAGCAGCAGCCCTGCGCCCACCACCACACAGAACAACTCCCTTCGTGTGCCCACTTCGTTCGATTACTTCCACCTGCTTCACATGCTTAAAAACTCTGCAAACTCCATGTTGACAGACTCCCAAGCTCACCTGTGCATCTGCTGTCTGGCTGAGGTCGTTTACCTTGCCCACAACATCCCTGGTCGCCTGCTGCACCTGCTGCGCTGCACCCTTTGCTGCATCCACAACACCCTCTGCAACTGGCGGCACATGCAGCCTTTCATCTGCTGAGGCAGTCGCCTGATGTGCTGCTAATTTGGCTGCTGCAGGACCACGTCGAGCAACATTCCTTGCAAGGCCAGCCACATCAGCAGCAGCCGCCGATATCTCATCCGCAACAGAGCGCGCAAAGTGCAGCACACCCCGCGGCAATAGGTGACCCAGCACGCCACCCTGCTGTTGCTGCTGCTCCTGCTGCAGGCGCTGCTGCTCTGCCAACCGCACGGCTGCTGACGCTGTTGTAGGAGGCTTTTCAGCTGTAGCTGCTCCTGTTGCTGCTGGCAGCTTGTCACCTTCCTGCCGGTGCGGCTGTAGAGTTCCTGACCAGTCCAGATTTGGCTGCACCAGCTGCTCCTGCAAGGTCTGCTTGATGCCTGCAGCAGCACCCGCTGCTGCATCTGTCAGTGCATCCTTTGCTGACGCAGCAGCCCCTGCTGCCCTGCTGAGCACACCCTGCTGCTGCTGCTGCTGCTGCTCGGCTTGCTCAGCCAGCTGTTGTGCTGCTTTGACGGGCCCACCTGCTGAGCTGGCGGCTGCATCTTTCACAACCTCCTTGGCCCTGCCAGCTAGCCCTGCTACTGCTGCGCCTGCTGCAGCAGCAGCATCCTTCACACGCTCTGCTGCCGACTCTGTTGCTGCAGCATGAGGCTTGTCATATTTTAGGCCTGCATGATGCTCGCCGGGAGGCTCAGAAGATGTGACCATGCTGGCAAAAGAGTGAGGCACATCCGTCGGCGGAAGCTCAACACGCGGCAGCTCAGCATCTACTTGCTGCTGCTGCTGCTGCTGCTGCTGCTGCTGGGATGCGGCTGCAGCTGCTGCACCCGCATCTCCTGGCAGCTGCTGCAGCTCCCTGTGGTGGGATGCCTCGATCGTATCTGCAGTGGTGTGTGCCTTATCAGCAGCTGAGTGCAGCGCATCAGCCCCTGCGTCAAGCACATCACCTGTTTTATGCAGGCTGCCAGCAGCAGCGCCAGCAGCAGCATCGCCAACAAGCTCGGCTCCATGCCGCACTGCTGCACCGGCGGATCCAACAGCATGCTGCACGCCACTGCTCACTGCATGAACTGCACTGGATGCAGCATGGCCTGCATGCTGCACGCCACTGCCCTCTGCGTGCACTGCACTGGATGCAGCGTGCTTAGCAGTACCAGCAGTAGCTGCCGCAGCATGCTCTGCTGTGTGTGCTGCAGTGGTTGCAGTGTGCTTCACCGCCCCTGCAGCTTCGTCTGCTGCCTTTGCAGCTGCGTGCTTGGCAGCAGCGGCTGCACGCTCTGCAGCATCAACTGCTGCTCCAGCAGTGTGTGCGGTTTGCTTGGCTGCACCTTGTGCGGTGCCGACTGCAGTCCCTGCTGCTCTGGCTGCTGTACTGGCTGCTTTCTCTGCACCCTCCTCGGCAGCAGCAGCAGTTGCACCTGCAGCCTGCTTTGCTTTAGCTGCCAGTCCCTCTGCTGTGCCAGCCACAGTGCCTGCTGCACCAGCTGCCTTGAGGCCCGCAGCTGCAGCTGCATCTGTAGTAGCATGTGCAGTAGCACCAGCAGCCTCTTTTGCTTTGCCTGCCAGTCCGTCTGCAGTACCAGCCACAGTGCCTGCTGCCCTGGCTGCTTTCAAGGCTGTTGCAGCAGCTGCATCCTTGGTAGCATGTGCAGTTGCACGTGCAGCCTCTTTTGCTTTACCTGCCAGTCCCTCTGCTGTGCCAGCCACAGTGCCTGCTGCACTAGCTGCCTTCAGTGCTGCTGCAGCTGCTGCATCTTTTGTAGCATGTGCAGTTGCACCAGCAGCCTCCTTTGCTTTGCCTGCCAATCCCTCTGCTGTGCCAGCCACTGTGCCTCCTACCCTGGCTGCTTTGAGGGCTGCTGCTGCAGCTGCACGCTCAGCAGCTTGTACAGCTGATGTAGCAGTGTGAGCTGTTCTAATTGCAGTCTGCTCAGCAGCGCCAGCCACCTTGTCGGCTGTGCCTGCTGCTGCGTCCTTGGCAGCAGCAGTAGAGGACTTCGCAGTCTCTTTGGCTGTAGCTGCAGCATGCTCTGCGGTGCCAACCATCTTGCCTGCCGTGTCTTTTGCTTTGCGGAGTGCTGCTGCCGCTGCATCCCTGGCAGCATCAGCAGTTGCACCAGCAGCGTCACTAGCCGTAGCTGCCACGCGTTCAGCTGCGCCAACTGCCCTGCCTGCTGTGTCTGCTGCTGCACCACCCGCTGCTGCAGCTGCATCCCTCGCAGACGCACCAGCTGCATCGGCAGCCTGCGCTGCCTTGGACGCAGCATGCCTTGCAGTATCAGCAGCTCCATCCACTGCACTTGCTGCCGCATGCCTTGCAGCACCAGCAGCTGATCCAGCCGCAAGTGCTGCGTCAGCAGCAGCATGCTCAGCAGACTCGACTGCTCCACTCGCTGCATGCTTTGCAGTACTAGCAGCCGCATCAGCTGCATTGCCTGTTGCCGAGCCTGCATAGTCCGCAATGGTGTAGAGGCGCCTGGCTCCCTTCAGCAGGTCATGCCAAAGGCTCTTGAAAGGGTGACGGTGCCAGTGCATGCCTGCAGGACAGCGCATTAGAAGCAGCAGCACGGCCGGCACAAAGACAGTTTGTATGGTCAATCACAACGTTGCTTTGAAGGGTAGTGCCCTTCAGCATGTTGTGCCAGAGGTACTGAGAGAAATGGTGATGCCAGTGCATGCCTGCAGGACAGTGCATCAGAAGCAGCAGCAGGGGCACGCCAACTATAGGTGTGTATATGGCAACAGGTCGTGCCGGAGGTTCCTGAAAGGGTGACGGTGCCAGTGCATGCCTCAGGGTGATGCAGAGACTTGTAGCAGCAATGCAGGCAAGATTCAGGTTTGTGTGAGAATGGGGCAGAACTAGATGTGGATGTGCTCCTTTCAGCAGGTCGTGCCAGAGGCCCCTGACAGGGTTGCGGTGCCAGTGCCTGCAGTGCAGGGTGACGCAGCAAAAGCAGCAGCAATGCAGGCGAAATCAAGGTGAGCAGAGGATAGGTGCCGCATCGTGCTTCGGGGGTGGCAATGCGGGCAGCAGTGCAGATGGCACAGAGCAGGGTGATGTGAAAAGCGGCAACATTGCAGGCAACGCAATCGTGTAGGAGCATTACATGCTGCACTGTGCTACAGCCGGTGTGTTGGTGGAAAGCGCACAGGCATGCGCTGCGAGTTGCATGCAATGCTGTGTGTGACACTGACACCCAGCCAGCGCGCGGGCGGAGCGCCTATGGAGCAGAATCATTTAATGCTTGCAGGGCGACAACAGGCAGCAATGACCATGTAGTGCAGGGGACTGGCACGCTGTGCACAACAACCAGCCACGCCAACACAACCACAGCAACCCCCAAGCCGCACCTGTGCCTGATTCCTTGCCAGATGCTGCTGCTGCAGCGCTGTCAGAGCCGCCAGCATCACCAGCAGCAGCGCTGCCGTCCCCTGCTGCAGCCAGACCAGTCGTGAGCTGCTCCAGGCAGGTCAGTGAAGCCAGAATGTCATCTGCAGGAGAGTGCGGGCCGCTGCCTGCTGCACCAGCTGCTGCAGCTGCAGCTTTTGGATGCGCTGCGATGCACCTGGCATAGGGGGTGCCTGCGGCTGCCCCCTGCTGCTGCTGCTGTGAGCTTTCAGCTGCCACGTCTTGCGGCAGCAGCAGCTGCAGCTGCTTCACAACAATGCGCAGCTGGTCCATGCCATGCTGCCTCAGCTGATCAGGATGTGTGGCTGTAGCTGCACCTGCTGCACCTGCTGCTGCTGGTGTGCTGGCTTCAGGGCTCAGCAGCGCTAAGCCCCAGTCCCTGAGGTGCGTTTCAGCTTGCAGGAAAGCATCCAGGGCTGGCTTGAACCCTTCCTCTGCAGGCCCTGGCATGTGCTGGTCCAGTACTGCTGTGAGGGCCTGGTCAATGAGCAATTGCGCGTTTGAAAAGGCCTCGGTCAACGCTGCTGCTGCGGCAGCAGGGCTTGCAGCAGTAGCGACCTGCAAGCCTGCTGCCAGCCGCTGCTGCTGGGAGTGGCTGCCAGTGTCCTGCAAGCTGCTGTGAACAGCATCAGGGGAAGGGTTATTGCCTTTCAGGCTAGGGTTGCTGGTGCCAGCAGAAGGTGTAGAAGTTTTTCCACCATCCACTATGTCCCAGAGGCGAGGGTCTGCTGTGTTGAGAGCAGCATCTTTGACTGCATGTCCAAAGCCGTTGAACCACTGGCCCCAGCCAGCAGCAGGTACTGGCCTGAGGGACACAAAGAGCAGCAGGGCAACAAGCAGCAGCGCCTGCTGGCTCGCGTGCATGCTACGAGGTCTGGAGGTCGACCGCATGGCCGCTCCAGGGCATGTACTACTGTGTAGTGTGCAAGGATAGCTGGTGGTTGCTTTGGTTGGGGTTGTGCTGCTGCTGATGTTGGAGTCTTCATTGTAGCACGACGTTGGATGCAGCTTTCAGGAATAGCGTGCATGGAAGCAATGCAGAGCGTGACTGGGCTGCTTGCGTCATGCCTGCGAACACGGACCCGAAAGGCAAGACCCGAAGGGCTCAGACATGCCCACGTTGTATTGATCACACCACAATTGATTATCAAAGCCATTTGAGAAGTGTTCAAGAGTTCAACAGCACTTCAACTCACGCTCCGCGGGAAGTTTTTTTGTAGCATACGATCCCACGCTGTGGTCCATGAGTCGGCACTCGATTTTGTTTACAACTTGGAACTAGCTGGCTAAAAACAATGGAGGTCGACAACCAGCCGCAGCAGGACTCCTTTGATCTGGAGGTGTGCAAAGCAGCAGCACTCAGCCATCCACTCACCCACTATGCCCACAGGGCCTGCCTGAGCGGTCTGATCGCTCGTGCAGGCGTACATCAGCAACTATACATCGCACACGAAGATATACAGGCTGCTGTTTATAGCAGAGCGCAACCAGGGGAAGCCACTAGAGCTTGAAGCACTCAAGCTAGCAGCAGATGAAGTAAAGCAGGTGCGCGGCTGTGCTTGTATGGTTTACTTGACAGGTCTACATGCATGTACATACCCACCGCTTGTTGTATATGGCTGGCAAATGTTAGACAAGTGCTATGCTGGTGCATGAGGAGCAGCAAGACAGGACCCTGCAGCGCGGTGGCAACGCCTGGCTGCAGAAGTGCTGAGCTTGCATTGCTACAGGCGGGCACTGCAGCAGCAGCGCAATTCGCCTGCAGTTCCACCATCAACCGCCAAACACAGTAATGGCAGCAGCAGTAGAGGACGCAGCATCAATCAAGCAGTAATTGCAGATCGCCAGCGCTCAGCAACACGCAACCCCGCCTCTCCTTGCACATGTTTTCAGCTGCCATGCGATGCTTACACATTCCGCATGCAGTTACCTTGTACCACTCTTGTTCGCTGTGTCACCACTGTTCACACCAGAGTCACCCACAACTGTTGTGCATGCAACCGTCCTCGGGCCTTTCTGCCTTTTCCCTATGTTGATGCCCTGCTTCGCTTTTCGCACTTTTTCATTGCGCTGCAGTCGCTGCGCGAAACTTACAACACAGCCAAGTGTGAAGAAGTGCTTGAGCGCATCAATGGGCGGCTGGGGCCCGAGTATGACGTGGACAGGTCAGCATGTTGTTGAGTGGCCACCAGCAGCAGCAGCAGCAGCAGCCGCAGCAGCAACGACGAGGGCAGCAGTATGAGCAACAGCTGTGTCATCTAGCTGCAGTACAGCAGAGGCAGCATCTAATGGGCGGCTGGGGCCCGAGTATGACGTAGACAGGTCAGGCACAGCAACAGCAGCAGCAGCAGCAACAGCAGGAATAGCAGCAGCATTTGCACGGTGGTAATGTTTGTGGCATTTTGTGTCTGTTGTACTTGACCAGCCAGCTGCTGGAGTCTGTTGACTTAGCAGCAGCGCAGCAGCAAGAGCGGCTCGCATCCCAGCTGCACAGCCACACACTTCACATAATCGGGCGTTTTTCTCATGTTCATGTCTGTGCAGGCAGCTGCTGGAGTCTGTTGACTTAGCAGCAGCGCAGAAGCAGGAGCAATTCAACAGCAAGCTGCACAGCGAGACGCTGAATCTGGTGTTTCCTTGTGCTGTTTAACTGCGCAGGCAGCTGCAGGAGCTGTCAACCTAGTAGCAGTGCAGGAGCAGCAGCGGTTTTCAAGCGAGCTCCGCACCCACGGTCTGACCCTGTTTTGTTTCATGCTGTTTTCATATGCGCAGGCAGCTGCTGGAGTCGGTTGACTTAGCAGCAGCGCAGAAGCAGGAGTGGCTGGAGAGCGAGCTGCACAGCCACACACAAGTCTGCTGCTGATTTATTCTGTGTTGTTTCTGCTGTGCAGACAGCTGCTGCAGTCTGTTGACCTGGAAGTACCAAAAGTAGGAGCGGGTCTAGAGCGAGCTGCACAGTCGCCGTAATTACTAATTCGTCTCGTGCTGCATGGCTGTGCAGGCAGCTGCTGGAGTCTGTTGACTTGGCAGCAGCGCAGAAGCAGGAGCGGCTGGAGAGTGAGCTGCACAGCCACAAGACCAACCTGATCAAGGAGAGCATACGGCTGGGGCACAATGACCTGGGGGACTTCTTCTACAACAGGGGAGACCTGCAGGTAGGAAATAACACTAAAACATGCTGTGTAACATGTTACATGATGTGCTGCAATACGTTTTTGCCAACCTTGTCTTGATTTTTGAGAGCATTGAGGCTGGGGTACAATGACCTGAGGGACCTCTTCTACCACATAAGAGACCTGCATGTGTGAATAACAAGATATGACAAATAACATGTTACAAAACATGTTAACAGTGGGTGTGAGTTGATCAGGGACAGCATCTGGCTGGGCGCAACGACCTGTACTTCCTAATAATACAACAGGGGTGACCTGCAGGCGAACAAATAACATGTCATATATGACATACCACATTTCAGGGTTTCATTCAAAGCCGCCACCTGATCAAGGAGAGCATCAGGCTGGGCCACGACGACCTGGGCGACTTCTTCTACAATGTGCCTCTGCTGCTGCTGCTGCTGCTGCTGCTGTTGTTGTTGTTGTTGCTGCTGCTGCTACTGTTGCTGCTGATGCGCAACATGTCCTGACAGATTGCATTAAAGTCGTACGTGCGCACGCGCGACTGCGCCCCGCCTAAGCACACACCAGCACAAAGTGTCTCAACTGCTGCTGCTGCTGCTGCTGCTGCTGCTGCTGCTGCTGCTGCTGCTGCTGCTTTGATGCACCGCAGAATGCGTTCAAGTCGTATGTGCGCACGCGCGACTACTGCACCACACCCAAGCACATCATCACCATGTGCCTCAACGCGGTGCGGGTGGCGGCGGAGATGGGCAACTTCATGCACGTCAGCAATTATGTGTCCAAGGCGGAGCAGACGCCAGGCACCAAGGTGGGTGCTTGTGGGCTGTTTATCAGCTGCTGCTGCTTCTGCTGCTGCTGCTGCTGCTGCTGCTGCTGCCGGCACCTCGCTGCGGTGACGTGCACGCGTGCTATGCTCACGTTTCAATGCGGTTAACGCATTTGGGTGCAACAGCGCTCAGAGAAAGGTCCTGTTTGGCGGCTGAGATGGGCAACTTCATGCACGTGTCCAACTGCGTCAGCAAAGCAGAGCAGACGCCGGGGACCAAGGTGGGCAGGTTCGCGTTGCTGCTGCTGTGGCTCGTTCTCATCTTGCCTGCACGCATCGCCAGAGGCTTCAGCATCAATCTTGCTGCATAATGCACCAAGAGCACCTAAATGTTCTACAGTTGTGTTCAGTTTTCGTGCAAATTGGTGGCAGCTGAGATGGGCGGCTTCACGTGCCCAACCGTCAGCATGTCCGAGCAGACGTTCAGGATCGAGGTATGCGCACCTTGCTGCTGCTACTGCTGCTGCCGCCGCCAGGCTGACGCGGTCACTGCTGCCAAGCTGAAGGCAGCTGCTGGCCAGGTCTGCCTGGACAACAAACGCTTGCGCTGACCCCGCTGCTGCTGCTGCTGCTGCCAAGCTGCCAAGCTGAAGGCAGCAGCCGGCCTGGCCTACCTGGACAACAGACGCTTGCGCTGACCCCGCTGCTGCTGTTGCTGCTGCTGCTGCTGCTGCTGCAGGCTGACGCTGTCACTGCTGCCAAGCTGAAGGCCGCTGCTGGCCTGGCGTACCTGGACAACAGGCGCTACAAGCTGGCAGCGCGGGCCTTTGTGGAAGTCAGCCCTGAGCTGGGCACCAGTTACAGCGACGTGAGTGTAAAGATGGACAGTCTAGCATGGAAAAAGCAAAGTTGCGCACCTTCAAGTGTTGCTGGGCCAGGAGACCCCCCGCCCAAGGTCCCCTGGCACTCCAAGTGGGCCGTCCACGCAAGCACGTCTGTCCAGTATCACGTGAAACAAATACGACTTGGCGCACGTGTGCTGCAGGATGTGCCACCTTTTCTGTGCCACCTTTTCAGAGCTCAATCGTCCTCAGTGTGTGCCGCTGTAACATGAGCACACCTTCACCAGACATGACTGCCAGCTGACACGTGGGTGCTTCTCAACACATTGCATTTCATTGCAGGTGATCTCCTCTGGTGACGTGGCGCTGTATGGCGGGCTGACTGGGCATTCTGCGCTTGTGAATTTGATCTCACACAGCACCACCAGCTGAGCTGGTGATCCTTTTGCATTCTTTCTTCTGTAACTGCAGGTGATCTCCTCTGCTGACGTGGCGCTGTATGGCGGGCTGTGCGCCCTGGCCAGCTTTGACCGCAGCGAGCTGCGCAGCCAGGTCATCAACAACATAGGGTTCAGGGAGTTCATGGAGCTGTACCCTGAGGTGAGGTGTTGTTGGGGTTGAAGGTTTGGGGTTGGGGCTTTGAGTGTTGCAGCAAGGGTTCAGTGAGCCAGGTCATCAACAGCATAGGGTTCAGGGAGTTCATGGAGCTGTTCCCCGAGGTAAAATTTGGCATGTACAGTCAGGTTTTGGGGTTTGGGGCTGAGGTTATGGTCTTGCAGCAAGGGGCACACTGCAGCCAGGTCATCAACAACATAGGGTTCTGGGAGTTCATGGAGCTGTACCCTGAGGTGAAATCTTGTTGAGTTTTGGGTGCAGGGTTTTGGGTTTCAAGGCGTCGTGTACAACATGTTTCATGTGGGGATTGTGCACGACTTCCACAGCAGTCACTACGTGACGTGCTCTGCATCTGCTTTTGGGTTTTGCCAGATGTTTCCTGCTGCTGCTGCTGCTGCAGCAGCGGCCTAAACCACACAGATGCGCGAGATTGTGAACGATTTCCACTACAGCCGCTACGGGACGTGCTTCGCTGCACATCCTTGTCAGAAGCTCCACAGCTCCACTGTCTGAGCATTTGTCGCCGCCGCCGCTGCTGCTGCTGCCACTGGCAGGTGCGCGAGATCGTGAACGACTTCCACAACAGCCGCTACGCGACGTGCTTTGCTGCGCTGGAGGCGCTGCGCCCCGCCATCGCCTGCGACATCCACCTGCACGACCACGCCGCAGCATTGTACAGGCAAGTGCAAAATGTCATGCACTCTCATGTTGTTTTAAAAGTCTCAGATTGTGGGAGGAATTTCCAGGCCTTTCCAGGCACTGCCAAGCACGCTAAGTGATGTCTGATGCCAGTCACACGGGTTATCGGGCTTATTATTTTTGTTTGACGGTTGGAGGCGCTGCGCCCCGCCATCGCCTGCGACATCCGCCTGCACGACCACGCCGCAGCATTGTACAGGCAAGTGCAAAATGTCATGCACTCTTATGTTGTTTTGGAAGTCTCAGATTGTGGGTGGAATTTCCAGGCCTTTCCAGGCACTGCCAAGCACGCTAAGTGATGTCTGATGCCAGTCGCACGGGTTATCGGGTTTATTTTTTTGTTTGACGGTTGGAGGCGCTGCGCCCCGCCAGCGCCTGCGACATCCACCTGCACGACCACGCGGCAGCACTCTACAGGCAAGAGCAAAACATCATGTACTCTTATGTTATATTGGAAGCTGTCACATTGTGGGTGAATTGTCCAGGCCTTGTCAGGCACTGCCAAGCACGCTAGGTATTGTCTGATGCCAGTTACACGGGTAATTAGGTTAGTTTTCTGTTTGTCGTGAGAGGGTATTTGATGGCTGGAGGCGCTGCGCCTGCGACATCCACCTGCACGACCACGCCGCAGCGCTGTACAGGTGCGTGTGGTGTCGTCTGAGTGCGCCTGGCTGCCTTCTGCCGCCTGCTGAAGTAGCGCCTGCCTGCTTGCTCTTTGTGCGGGGAGGTCCGCAAGGCTCTGTGCGAACTGTGCAGTACCGTACTGATACTGCACTGATCTATACTGATACTGATACCGTATATTGTACAGATACTGTGTCAGGGCATTGCACACCAGGGCGGCAACACTCCCGCACCTTCAAACACCTGCCGTCCCCTCGCGGGAAGTGCACACCATGGCGCTTGCTTTATAGGAATTTTCGACCATGTATGGTGCGGGCTGATGATTATGCCTGCCTGCCTGCCTGCCATGTTGCAGGGAGGTGCGCACCAAGGCGCTGGTGCAGTACGTGGCGCCCTTCAGCAGCGTGGACCTGGCCAAGATGGCCGCAGCCTTCAACAGCAGCGTCAGGTGCGACATGTTATGTGTTACAAAATGTTATTGACATGTTGTTATTGGTGCTTGCACGCGGCGCCCTTTAGCGGCGTAGACCTGCCCTTCATCAGCAGCGGCAGGTGGGGCGCTTCCATCTTCAGTCCATTTGATTTATCCGTCAAGCTGCTGGCGGTACTTGCTGCATGTGGCCTGCACTTGCTGGTGTCGTCAATGTGTGTTACACTAGTACTGCCGCCTTCTATCCACTGCTGCTGCTGCTGCCCCTCCTGCTGCTGCTGCTGCTGCTGCTGCTGCTGCTGCTGCTGCCAGCTCGTTGGAGAAGGAGCTGGCTGGGCTGATCGTGGAGGGCCACATGCTTCATTGCTGTTGCTGCTGCTGCTGCTTCCTCTCACCACCACCGCTGCTGCTGCTGCTGCTGCTGCTGCCAGCTCTCTTGAGAAGGAGCTGGCTGGGCTGATTGTGGAGGGCCAGGTCAGCGCACGCATTGACAGCCAGGCCAAGGTGCTGTACGCGAGGTGAGGCTAATCAGAGTGGTTGCGCAACCGTGCAGTAAAAATGTACATCCATATGACTGTGGTTTGGGTGGCTCAGGGGGCTGCGACAAGCACATGCTAGAACCCGGTCCAAGTGTACGCGAGATGAGCATAGGCAGTACGTCCAGCAGTTGCGCAGACAGCCAGGCCAAGGTGCTGTACGCGAGGTGCGGCGCAAAATAAACAGATGAAATCCCCTGAAATTGCTACATTTTTACATTAGGCCGCTTAGAACATGGGGCTGGGTGATGGGCAAGGGGGCTGCGGCATGTCTGTGCTACAACACGGCTGAGCTGGTGCACGCGAGGTGAGCATAGACAGCGCGACTAGCAATTGCATGTGCCTGCTGTTTGAGCTAAGGTCAGTCGGAGGGCCAGGTCAGCGCACGCATCGACAGCCAGGCCAAGGTGCTGTACGCGAGGTGAGTGTTGGCCTGTATGTCGAGAAACTTGCAGCGGTGTCCACGTTCAGTGGGCGATGCAGGAGCCGCGCAGAGGAAAGGTAGGCCAAGTGGTTGACATGTGCACTACATGAACACAATGGCAGGGAAATGGACTACCCTGCGGTCCTGCGCACACTGGCAGGCACAGATCAGGGTGCGCAACACTGCTGCGACACCCTTACTCGCTCATCTCACCCCACGCTTGCTGCTCTTCTTTGCATCTTTCCCCACACCCTCGCAGACCAAGACATCCGCGCAGCCACCTTTGCAAACGTGCTCTCCGTGAGCGAGGCCTACGTGCGTGAAAGAAAGGCCATGCTGCTGCGGGCGAGCCTGCTGAAGCATGCCGTTGTGCTCACCCAACACACCTTCTATGCTGATTTCCGCTGCTTTGCAGGCACCAGGACATCCGCGCCGCAACTTTCGCCAAGGTCCTGTCAGTGAGCGAGGCCTACGTGCGCGAAAGCAAGGCGCTGCTGCTGCGGGCGAGCCTGCTGAAGCATGACATACTGCTCACTCTCCACACCTTCTATGCAAATCTCTGCTGCCACGCAGGCACCAGGACATCCGTGCAGCCACCTTTGCAAAAGTGCTCTCAGTCAGCGAGGCTTACGTGCGCGAGTCCAAAGCACTGTTGCTGCGAGCCAGCCTGCTGAAGCACGACATCGTGCAGCGAGCAGCAGGGGGCGGCGGCGGGGGCGGCCCGGGCCCAGCAGGCGGTGGTGGCGGCGGTGGCAGGAAGGGTGATGGTGGTCACGGAGGCAGCAGGCGGGCGGGGGATCGGATGGGGCGGTTTGGGGGGCATGGCGGGTTGGGGGCTGCGTTCAGCAGGGCTGCAGCTGCCGACATGCAGGACTAGGTAGTGATGCTGCTGCTGCTACTACTGCTGGCGTAGGTGGTTTCTTAGGATGGCTCAACATCATCATGTCACCCATCATTTCTTAGGATGGCTGTAGCAGCAGCAGGTGTGGGTCCTTGCAATTGCCGTGCCCAGTTGTTAAAGATGCACAGGCGTGGTTTGCCGCACAACAAAGCACGTGAGCCAAGCACGTGAGCTCCACTGTTTTGTGAATGGTACCACACCGGAGTGCCGCTGCTGCCAGCCGGGCAACATACTTGGCCTGTGCGTGTGGTGACGTGCACCACTGGATATGGTGTAGTCGCCGGCAAGTTCAGGGATAGTGCCGCTTGTTGAGGATGTTGCTGGCAAATCAAACGTGCTTCAAAACAGGGACATGCATGCTTGTCCCACTGGGAGGTACACGTTGGATCAGCTTGTAAAGCACCTGCGGGATGGTGCTAATCTCACCCTTTGCAACGACATGCATCAACCATCCAAGTGCTCAGAGGCTCATCACCCTATTAGACTCACTTCAAGTGGTTCCTGTGTCACCCTCCAAACACGCCACTGCTAGGTCTTACGCAACAGACACACCTCTTACCACCAGCCAAAAGCGTTCAGATAAGTTCAATGATCAGCTGGTTCAGTAGCCGCTGAATGACTCCAACACAGTACGTGCACTCGTAGGCCATACGTCACCCTCAGACTCGCGTGAGTACGTGCTGCGATACCCAAGATCTCAGCTAATACTCTGACAATAATCACAATCACGTTTGTTACCTTTTTTTGCTTATCGCCGGCAAACACCGTAGTGCTGCAGCGGTAGTTTGAGATACAACCCACACCACACCTGCCACGGCAACCACCACAGCAATGCAGGCAAGGTTGAAGAGCAGCGTGCCAGCTGCTGGCGTCAGCAGATCAGCAGTGAAGCCAATGGCGCTGCTGTCTGGCCTGTCTGGGCTGTTTGGGGGCCCGAAAAGAGCCAAGGCACAGGACAGCGCAGCGCTGCGGCAGCAGAAGAAGGAAGAGGTGTGTGCTGCTGCTAGCCATACGCAGTGCTGCACTTAGATGTCCCTGTCCTTAAAACATAAAGCAGTTTACCTGTCAGTGCGTTGTAATGCTGTTGTGTGGGTGAAATGCGTCGCCAGCTGCGAATGCATGAATGCCAAGTGTGTGCACCTGCTGCACTCCACACTCTGACAGTCTGCATGGTACTGCTGCAAGACCCAGCACGCGCTGCCGCGGCTACTCAGGACAACCCAGATACGCACAACACAGTGAAATATGCTTGCTGGCCTCTTCACCACACGTGCTCCGCTGTCAAAATGCATGCACTGTGCATTGTACTATACACAATCTGTCGCAGCAATAGCAGAGTGCAAAGATGACTGAGACACATAACATGACTATGATGGTGTTCTCCCCACATTGCTGCTACTGATGATGCCGCTGCCGCCGCTGCTGCTACTGCTGCTGCTGCTGCTGCTGCTGCTGCTGCTGCTGCTGCTGCTGCTGCTGCTACCTGTAACAATGTGCAGCTGCTGGAGCTCATAGAGCCGCTCAAGAGGGGCCTGGCAGCAACAGCAGAGGACCAGGAGGCAGTTGAGGAAGGTGTGTGGCGCAGCAGCAGCAGCAGCAGCAGCAGCAGCAGGCAGCAGCATGCAGGCGCTTCATACCAAACAAAGTTGAGCAGGCACTACAGGACGATACCATGGTTACGCATTACCCAGCTCACCCAGCGCCGGCCGCTCTGTCCGCGCATTGCCTGGCAGTCAGCAATGCAGCTCACGCATCTGTACCGTCGTATGCTGTGCATGCTGACTCCACGCATGATGCCCACATTTGCCGGTGGCTCTGTTTGCCCCTGCATTGCCTGGCAGTCAGTAAATGCAACACACACATCTCAGCGCCGTATGGTGTGTGCCAGCCTCCACGCCCAAATCTATTATTCGACGTGGCTCTAAATCACACAATGTTGTCTTTTGCTCTGCGCGCGTGTTGCATCGTATTGCATCATGCCGCAGTGGTGCAGCAGCTGGAGCGGCTCAACCCTTGTATAACCCCCGCCAACATTTGTTACACTCGCTGCTTTGTCGCTCTGCATGCTGTGCTGCCGTATGTATGTGCTGCTGCAGTGGTGCAGCAGCTGGAGCGGCTCAACCCCACGCCTAAACCGCTGGAGTCGCCCTACCTCAACGGCCAGTGGCGGCTGGTGAGCCACCAGTGCATGTGTATGGCGTTGCTATGGCTTAAATGGCAACATGATGATGATGATGATGATGATGATGATGATGATGATGATGATGATGATGATGATGATG
>RWJK01001393.1:504-11564 GCA_004335835.1 Scenedesmus sp. ARA3 | reverse complement strand
GCAGCGCTGCTGCGCCGGCTGCCGCGCAGGCAGCCCCGGCCTCGGCTGCCAAATGCGCCTGCGCAGCACAACACAAAGCCCACAAACAGAAAATATGAGTATTGAACATCATATTTTGCGCACCTGCTTCGTAGTTGTCGTCCTCCTTCATGCCGTCACTCTGCTCCCCTGGCAGAACTCAAACTGCACATCTTCTGCATACTGCCATAACTTAGATAGTACACTGTACATACCGCATAAAATAGCATCATGCCCACCTGCTTCGTAGTCGTCCTCTTCGTCCATGCCGTCGCTCTGCTCCCTGAAGCAAGCAGTCACTGATATCAACATCCATTATGCCAAACACCAAGTCAACCACCGACATAGCCATTGATCAATCAAATGAAACATGCGCACCTGCTTCGTAGTCCTCCTCCTCCTCCATGCCGTTGCTTCTGCTCCCCCGGCAGCAGCCCAGGGCTGAAGCAACCAATACATGGTCCTCGTGATAAGAAAAAATAAAAGCGACCACCAAAACCACAGCCGTTGCTCTGCTCCCTGAAGGAGACAATGTATGATACCAAAGATCAACCAACCCACGAACGTAAGGGTCAATCAGTCAACCCTGAACACCATGTATGCCCACCTGCTTCGTAGTCGTCCTCTTCTTCCATGCCGTCGCTCTGCTCCCCCGGCAGCAGCCCAGGGCTGAAGTTGTCACCGCTGTACGTCTCCATGTCCATGGGGCCCGCTCCAGAGAGACCTGCATGTCAAGTAACAATCATAATGTAAACAATAAATGTTGTAACATGAGTGCTATCACCATCTACTGTGTGGAGTTGTTGTGGTAGCAACACTACTGCTGCTGCTCGCACGTATAAGCATGCACTCACCAGCGCCACACACCACAACACGGCATGCACAGGTGTCCAAAACCAGCTGATGGCTACTGCTGCTGCTGCTGCTGCTGCTGCTGCTGCTGCTGTGATTACAAGAACAAAAAATCGTGCACTCACCAGTGCCATACACCATGCCGGGCGCGAACAGGGCACGCTTGTAACCGCCAGCGCCGTTCATGCCCCCGTCCAGCAGCGGCCCACCACCTGCAGGCATGACGTCACCCACCAGCATGCCCGGTGGGCCGCCGGTGACACTCGGCATGCCCAGGCCAGCCGCCACGTCAGCCATGCCACCCATCTGGTGACTGCCGGTGACGCCGTCACCAGCCGCCAGCGGCGTCACTCCGGGCATCACTCCGGTGACGCCGGCCATGCCCGGCGGCGTGCCGGTGACGCCTGGTCCCCCGGTGACACCGGTGACACCGCCACCGCTGGTGACACCTGCGTTAGGGTAGCACGAAACGCCCACTTTGGTACAATTGGAACGTTCTGAACACGTTTTAAAACGAACCGTTTTGGAACAAAACACAAAGAAACACGCACTTTTCAGTAAAACAACACCATTCGACACGTTCTGGACGCATTTCAAAACGGAACGTTTCGGAATGTCTGAACCGTTTTGTGCTACCCTGACCTGCGGTGACGCCCTCGCCGCCGGGCGGGCCGCCGGTGCCACTGGGTGCCGGCGGAGGCTTGGCACCGGTGACTGCCAGGAACTCCTCTAGCAGCACGTCCAAGGTTCGCTGGCGGCAGTACCCCGCGATGGACTGGCAGGCGGCCAGGTGACGCTCCGCGGAGTAGGTGGCGCAGCAGTCTGCAGTGTTCAAGGGGTACAACGTGCCAGCAGGTCAATCATTGCAAGTATAATGCAGCATATTGAGTACTCACATGGCCTGAAGTGGTGCCCCAAAAGGCCACCATGGCTGCTGAACCTCAGATTGCAGGCATGTGCAGCTCCTGTTTCTGCTCTTATGTGCGCGTGTGTGTAGGGAAGGCAGGGTTGCGGCAGGATGGCTGGTAACGGGGTTGGGTGCGGTACACCAGTGAGTGAGTGAGTGAGTGAGTGACTACCCAGGCAGCTCTGCAGCTCCTGGGTAAGTTGAGGCTGGAGAAGGCGTGTGTGGCCAGGGGCGGCGCCCCTGGGCTCCAGGCGGCCAAGTGACGCTCCGCGGAGTAGATGGCGCAGCAGTCTGCGCGGGTGTGTTGTAGGGCAGCAGGGTTGCGGCAGGATGACTGGTGAGCGGGCTGGGTGCTGTACACAATATAATGCGGTCTTGCTGAGATAGGCGCGACAAAACCCCATAACATCAAAACATATGTTGCTTGGGCCAGCATGCACCCAGGCCTGCCCCATCCGCGATGGACTGGCAGGCGGCCAGGTGACGCTCCGCGGAGTAGGTGGCGCAGCGGTCTGCACGGGCGTGTGAAATTGTAAACAAGCAAGTGGTTGTCAGCAACCCAGGCAGCGGTGCGGTGCGTAAAGAGAGTTAACAAACGCGAAGTCCTGAACAAGGATGGACTAGTTTCGGCTTTTGACAGCCTCATCAGACCCTGCGTAGACACATGCGTGAAGCAGGGTCGCGGCAGTAACCCGCGATGGACTGGCAGGCGGCCAAGTGATGCTCCTCGGAGTAGGTGGCGCAGCAGTCTGCGCAGGTGTGTACAAGAAGTAGGGTGCGGCAGGAATGAATGGATGCATGAGCTACGCGTGGTGTGTTCACATTTTACACCCGCGTGAGTTCAGGAAGGGGACGTGTGTGGCGATGAGGATACCTCATGTGCCTCCATGCCTCCTACCACCCCTACGGTTCCCAAGGGTCTGTTAGGGTACAAGGCCAGGTGATGCTCCGCAGAGTAGGTGGCGCAGCAGTCTGCGCGGGTGTGTAGGGAAGGCAGGGTTGCGGCAGGATGACTGGTGAGCGGGCTGGGTGCGGTACATGAGTGAGTGAGTGAGTGAGTGAGCGAGTGGGTGAGTGAGTGAGTGAGTGACTACCCAGGCAGCTCTGCAGCTCCTGGGTAAGTTGAGGCTGGACAAGGCCTGTGTGGCCAGGGGCGGCGCCCCTGGGCTCCAGGCGGCCAAGTGATGCTCCGCGGAGTAGGTGGCGCAGCAGTCTGCGTGGGTTTGTAATGAAACAGGGGTGCGCGAGGATGAGGCAACTGGGAGAAGTGGGTGTACTGCGCTGTACATGCGCATGGCGCTGCTCTTTTGCTGCTGCAAGGTATGACATCTGTCTCTCCACACCGTGCCCACCCGATTGTCACCAGGTACTCCAGGCCAGACACGTCCCTTTCAGCATGCGCACGCTCTGGTCGGTCACACACCCTAGCATGCCTGCTCAGCTGTCACTAGTGTCACCCGGTAACTCACCTGTCACTAGTGTCACCAGGTACCCCAGGTCCGCCGCGTCCTTCACAGCATGCGCCATGCACTGGTCGGTGACACACCCCGCCAGCAGCAGGAACCGCTTGTCCATGTTGCGCAACAGGCACTATATGTTGATCGAGTTGAACACGCTGCTGCTTGTTTTGGGCAGCACGATCTCGTCCGGGGCAGGTTGCCCACCCAACTGTCACTAGCGTCACCCGGTGACCCACCTGTCACTAGTGTCACCAGGTACCCTAAGTCCGCCGCGTCCTTCACAGCATGCGCCACGCACTGGTCAGTGACACACCCCGCCAGCAGCAGGAACCGCTTGTCCATGTTGCGCAACAGGCACTATATGTTAATTAACTAATTAATTAATCGAGTTGAACACACTGATGCTGGTTTTGGGCAGCACGATCTCGTCCGGGGCAGGTTGCCCATCCAGCTGTCACTAGTGTCACCCGGTGACCCACCTGTCACCAGTGTCACCAGGTACCCCAGATCCGCCGCGTCCTTCACAGCATGCGCCACGCACTGGTCAGTGACACACCCCGCCAGCAGCAGGAACCGCTTGTCCATGTTGCGCAACAGGCACTATATGGTAATCGAGTTGAACACACTGATGCTGGTTTTGGGCAGCACGATCTCGTCCGGGGCAGGTTGCCCATCCAGCTGTCACTAGTGTCACCCGGTGACCCACCTGTCACCAGTGTCACCAGGTAGCCAAGATCTGCCGCGTCCTTCACAGCATGCGCCACACACTGGTCAGTGACACACCCCGCCAGCAGCAGGAACCGCTTGTCCATGTTGCGCAGTAGGTAGTCGATACTCGTCGAGTTGAACACGCTGCTGCTCGTTTTGGGCAGCACGATCTCGTCGGGGCCCGGTTGTAACGAATCGACGACTTTTGCATCCCAGCAGCCGGGCGGGACGTGGAAGCCAGAGATCTTATAGTCGAGGCTGCGGTCGCGGCCGTCACGGGTCAGCGACTGGATGACGGTGTACATGACTTCGATGCCGCAGCCGCGGGCAGCCTGCAGCAACAGCAGAACAGCAGCCGCAGCAGCAGCAACAGCAGCAGCAGCAGCAGGCGGGGTGAGCAATCAGCGACTAAATGACGGTGTACATGACTTTGATGCCGCAGCCGCGGGCAGCCTGCGCAACAGAAGCAACGTTGCAGCAGCCGCCCGTAGCAGCAGCAGCAGCAGCAGCAGGCGGGGGTGGCGGTGAGCGACTGGATGATGGTGTACATGACTTTGATGCCGCAGCCGCGGGCAGCCTGCAGCAGCAGCAGCAGCAGCAACAGCAGGCGGGCGAGGAGGGTGAGCGACTGGATGACGGTGTACATGACTTCGATGCCGCAGCCGCGAGCAGCCTGCAGCAGCAGTCAGCGATTGGATGCGCTTTTGAACCTGCTGCAGCTGGCGATGCCTGCCTATGCAGGGCTGCTGCAGATCTGCTGCGCCTGCTTCCGCACCTGCTGCAGCTGTCGCCACTTGCCATGCAGTCATCTTCATGCATGCCGTCGGCACTATGTGCCTGCTGCAGACATGCTATCAACTTTGCCAAGATCTGCTGCTGCTGCTGCTGCTGCTGCTGCACTACAGCCACTGCAGCAAACCTTGCTTGGTGCTGGTGGGCTAAGTGTGCGTCTGCTGCCATAACACATCCAAGCATCAGCTGCTGCTGCCGCTGCTTTTTGGACTTGCGCACCTGCTGCAGCTGCTGCCACTTGCCCATGCAGTCATCAATGCGCGCCCACCAGTACGCATACTCAGGCCCCTGCAGCAGCAGCAGCAGCAGCAGCTGCTGAGCATGCGGTGTCAGGGCCAACACAGCAGCCCGCATGCCAGGCCTAAGCAGTGGGTGCAGTTGCTGCTATCCTACCGGCTGCTGTACTTCTGCTGCTCAGATAATGCTATACAACTTCAACAACCAAACAAACTTGCAAAACAGTTGTTATAAAGTCCAGGCCGCACCTCCAAATCTTCCTGGCTGTGGTTGCGGTACAGCGCCCCGCCCCTGTGGCAGTTCAGGTTCTGCACGTCTATGAACAGCACTGCTGCCTGACAAGGGTCCACCGCTACCTCCTGGCTGCTGCTGCTGCTGTACTTGTGCTGCTCAAATGATGCCATACAAATTCAACAACTAAACAAAAAACTAAACAATGAAAATGTTCGATGAAAGACGCAGGCCGCACCTCTAGGTCTTCCTGGCTGTGGTTGCGGTACAGCGCCCCGCCCCTGTGGCAGTTCAGGTTTTGCACGTCTATGAACAGCACTGCTGCCTGACGAGGGTCCACAGCAACCTCCCGCAGCAGGCACTGAGGCTGGTACACTGCACCCATGCTGCTGCTGCTGCTGCTGCTGCTGCTGCTGTCGCCACGTTGGGTGTTTCCTTGCAGCAGATGTGCTACAGGGCTCCTACGCTGTGCACCCTGTCACATTTTCAGCTGAGCGTGCGCTGCAACTGCTGTCTGTGTGCTGGGATGGCCACTGCTGGACAGCCACTGTTGCTGCAGTGAATGTGCTTGCAGGAACTTCTTCGTCCGCCAGCAAGCAGCAGCAGAAGTGTGCCCTGAGGAGACACGTGCAGTACGTTGCTTGTACTGCTGCTGCTGAGGTGCACAAATAGGCTGCTTTCCGGGGTTGACAGCTGGAACAGACCAACTAGCTGCTGCAGAGGTGCCTGCATGACAGGTGAAGGCAGCACAAGCAGCAGTAGTTGCGGGGACAAAACACTGTGCAGAGGTGCATGCCAGCACACTCAGTGACTGGTGCGGTACGATAGGGCGGCCTTCATGTGTGAAATGGCCGTACAATAAAGAAGCATATGCATTTGACTGTCATTCAAGGTCAACGCAGTAGCTGCTGCATGCTTCTTGCAGGATGCATGCAGCTGCTGCTCCACCGCCCTGGATGCAGGTGCAGCAGCAGTAACAGCAGCTGCATCAGCCACCTGGGTGGCTGACATAGCCGATGCCTATGCTGCTCAGCGTATGCTGATGAACTGTCATATCAGTATTCAAACATTCCAGCTGTATAAGCGTGCCATGCTGCTGCCAATTTCTCATCAGCGGTCCACTGCTTGTGGTTTCAGCGGGCAAGCTGCTGTGCCCGTGGATCGAAGCAGTACAGGAACGCCAGTGCAACTCAACGATACATATATTGCTGTTACGCCTGTTTCTAGCAGGCCAAGACGCTGCAGGAGCACCAGAAACTTACCGCTTCAGCACTGCTGCTGCACCTGTTCCTTGCGAGCGTCTCGTGGTCCCACTATATATCTATAACTACGCTTAGGGGGTCCTCGAGACAGACAAATGAGGCAGCAGCTGCACTGATGTAATCTGCTTCCGCGGAGTTGAGCAAGCTGCCTACTGCAGTGCCTTGTGATACGCTCAAAAGCAAGACAAGAACCCGATCAGATGTACAAATGGTTCCCGTAGGTATCCTACGCAGTGTGGCCTCGGCGGTTCGGTGGTACAGTAGCCTTTCCGCAACGTCCAAGAAGCGTCGATCAACGTTGCCAGGCAAATCATACGCAGTGGTTCTGACTGATGTTTCTCATTACGTTGTCGCAGCAATGCGGCCACAGTCTCGCTGTGCGCGCCAAGCGTTCACAGCCGTTGCCGCCTTGCGTACACCAATTGGCGAGGCTGTGCTGCTGCAGGACACTGTCCTGTGACAGGCCACGTGTGCTTGGTGCTGCATGCATGACAGCAGCACTGCCAGCCTCTGCCACTGGTCAGAAGCTGCACACATGTAGCAAAGTTGACCGAAAGGAGTGGATGTTTGACTGCCAGCATGCGCGGCGCGCTGAGTATCACACTTGCTGGCGGCAAGCCTCTTGCAGGTGCGTCCCTCAAACACAAACACACTGTAATATGACAGTTTCAGGCATGGCAAATGCACAACCGGTCACCTGCAAGCAATGCTGGTCCAGAAGCCCCCTGTCCGAAGGCTCTTGGCAAAGAGCACCATATGGTGCACCATGCATGGTGCTCCAAAAGGGCCCGTCGACTCCCCTAACTCCCTGTCACACCCCTTTGGGCAGAGGGGTAAACGATGGAAGTTAGTGAATGTAAAACGGCAGAAATATTGTGAGAAGCGTCACAAGGCTGTGTGTATACTAACTTCCCCTAAAATCTCAAATTTTCAAAAAGGGGTGGGAATTCAGTGGAAGTTGGGAGTTAAAATTCAGTGGCTGAGGCCAAAACAGGGGAAGTTGGGAGCTTGTGGCCCTTTCAGACCACGTACAACACAGCTGTGCAAGCATAGTCACTAAATTCCACCATTTACCCCTCCGCCCCAAGGGGTGTGACAGGGAGTTAGGGGAGTCAACATGCCCTTTGCTCCAAGTGGGCTGTCCACGCAGGCACGGCTGTCCAGCATCATGATGCCATGATCCAGCATCATGATGGCACCATAGCATCACACCGTATGCCACAGCCACAGCTACAGCATGCACAGCAACATCTGCCTTCACAGAACAGCCCACCAGCTGCTCCTTGTGCATGCACCACGGGCACAACCATTGAGGAAGCCAGTGGCGCAGCAGTACACAGCTGTTGTGCAATGCTGCATTGCTTGAAAGTGCGCAGCTATGCATTTACCACGGTCTTTGGGACCCTATACATTCGTCCTTTCACATTCACTGAGATTATTAGCTGACTGCATCTACTGAAACCCAAGCCGCTTGAGTTACTGGCAGTAACCACCGCGCAGTGCATCACTTCAAGACACTCCAAGTCTCCTTTCATTGCTGCCACAACATTTAATCTGCGGCTGCCGCACAGCAGTTCTGCTGAGCACTTCTTCCACACAGTTGTATGCATAGCCTGCTTGCAACCGACTGTAATCTCTCTGTCAACAACTATGTCCATGCCATGACTCAGTGAGTGTACACACCCCATGCTGCAGACATCACACTGTGAAGTTGGCACCAGCCACACTGAGCCTCACAGCCCCACGTTGGCTGTTTAACCAAAATTTGAAGCCCCATGCGCAGCCTGTCGTGCTCTCTGTTAAGTTCACACTAGATGCCCATACTACATGAACTACACAGCACCTGCCTTGAACTTCACAGTCCCATATTTGCTGCAAAGCCAAAGCTGAAGACCCTCCGCAGCCTGTCATGCTCTTGGCTGGTCAGCACCCAGCAGCAGTAGAAAGTTCACACCTTCTGCTGTGAAGTTCACACTGCCTGCCATGAACTTCACAGCCCCATGTTTGCTGCAAAGCCAAAGCTGAAGTCCCTCCGCAGCCTGTCATGCTCTTGGCTGGTCAGCACCCAGCAGCAGTGCAAAGTTCACACCTTCTGCTGTGAAGTTCACACTGCCTGCCGTGAACTTCACAGCCCCATGTTTGCTGCAAAGCCAAAGCTGAAGCCCCTCCGCAGCCTGTCATGCTCTTGGCTGGTCAGCACCCAGCAGTAGTTGGCCTCAAGACGGCCGAGGTGCGTTGGAAACACCAGGCCCACACCTATAGCAGCAGCAACAGCAGCAACAGCAGCAGCAGCAGTGGTTGTGTCAGCACCCAGCAGTAGTTGGCCTCAAGGCGGCCCAGCTGTGTTGGAAACACCAGTCCCACACCTATAGCAGCAGTAGCAGCAGCAGTGTTTGTGTCAGCACCCAGCAGTAGTTCGTCCCATGGCGGTAAGCTGCGTTGGAAACACCAGGCCCACACCTGCAGACGTATACGGCAGCAGCATCAGCAGCAGTGGTTGTGTCAGCACCCAGCAGTAGTTGGCCTCAAGGCGTCCCAGCTGCGTTGGAAACACCAGGCCCACACCTGCATCAGCAGCACAGCAGCAGGGGGGACTGTTGTGTTAATCATGGTTCCTGCAGCCATGCTGTGTCTGCGATACAGGCATTTTGCAAAGCAGCCAAGCGCCTTTCACATCAATCCAATATGCCACTAAGAATTCATAAGCAACCCACCTGCACTCCACCGGAATTTGGCGCCAAGCTCCCTCCCGCTGCTCCTCAGCTTTGCTGCTGCTGCTGCTGCTGCTGCTGCTGCTGCTGCTGCGCCTGTTGCTGCTGCTGCGCCTGCTGCTGCTGCGCCTGCTGCGCCTGTGCATGCACAGATGTGGCTGCTCTGATGTAGGACGAGGCTCGCTGCCGTGCCTCAGCAGAAAACTGCTGCAACGTTCCAGAAGGCCATGCCGATGCATGTCATGCAAGGGGGTGTTGACTCCCCAACTCCTGTCACACCCCTTGGGGCAGAAGGGTAAATGGTGGATGTTAGTACTTTTGAATCGGCAGAAATATATTAAGAAGCGTCACAAGGCTGCGTGTATGGTAACATCCACTAAAATCTCAATTTTTCAAAAAATGGGGGTGAAACAGTGGAAGTTGGGGGTTGAATTTTAGTGGGCAAAGCGAAAACTGGGGAAGTTGGGGGCTAGTGGGATTGAGTGGCAAGGCACCTGCAGGGAGGCATGAGTGACAACCTGGGATTTTGAAGAGTTAGCTGCTGCCCTAATTCCCTTGACTCCCAGGGAAGAGGCTCTCTATGAGAAGTTAGCAGTCAAAAATCAGTGGGACAGCCTAAATTCGTGGAAGTTGGGAGGTAGCAGAAGTTTAAACTTCTAAATTCAGAAAAGCTAAAATGTCACTATGTTGCTTTGGCCCTTTCAGGCCACGTACAACACAGCTGTGCAAGCAGAATCACTAACTTCCACCATTTACCCCTCCCCAAGGGGTGTGACAGGAGTAAAGGGGAGTCAACACCCCCTTTGTCATGCTGTCTTGGCAGGATGCTTAAAGCCCTCTGTGGAGGTTACATGACCCAGAAAAGTGACTTGTACAGACTTCTGATCCGAGGCAAGGAACCTCAAGAATGTGCATGTTCCTTGGGTGATACACTCTTCATACTCACTCATCGACATGTGAATGCATGCAAAATGCGCATTTTCAGCAACAAGCTTGTTAAGGTATATACCTTACTCACATATATGTGACCTGCCAGGCTGGTGTTCCAGATCACCAAGCTGATCCAGAGCACTCATCTCATACGCAAACTATACGTATACTTACACTTATACCATCTGCAGATGGTGGAAGCCTCGAGTCTCGGCAGTGCCGGGGGCCCGGATGTTGCACATCAGCATGTGCGTACCTCTCTCCGTTGAGGTTAAGCGCTGCGTAGCCGAACATGTAATGCAGTCAGTTGTAAAAACAAAGCCTTGTTTGAAAAACATGTATCCAAGTCAACAGCTGCGTCACACTCGGGCAGAAAGGCATACGGCTGTATGGAGCCGTGTATGGAGCCCTCAGGGCCTGACGTCGGGACGGTATGAACCTTGGTACCGCATCAGTGTAAATTATTATGAACTGTAACTTTTAAAGTTCAAAAGGCGAACACTTGTATGCTCTGCGGTCAGGAACCCATCTCTTGTCGAAGGGCAACTCACGGGATATGTGAGTCAATGACCTTTCAATCCAGCACAATTGAGTATTGTTGTGATATATCCAATTTGCGTTGCGACAGAGGTGCAGTGAGTCATGCATACGAACGCTTCACGCACTCATCCGGATGCCTGCGCAGGGATCCTTCAAGGCTTGCAGTGATGAGTGTAGTAATATAGCCCATCCACCAGCAAAACGAAACAGTCAATTATTTTGGAGTTACTGAGATGAGCTTCCTGCTTGTTGCTCCCCTGCAGCTGCCTCAGGTGATAGAACAATGTCCCTGCAGGGACATGTTCTATCACCTGAGGCAGCTGCAGGGGAGCAACAAGCTTGCAACTATGATCACCAGACAATCAAGATGCAAGTCAAGGCACGTCCAGTTGCACATCATGCAACTGGACGT
>RWJK01001392.1:0-11194 GCA_004335835.1 Scenedesmus sp. ARA3 | reverse complement strand
CATCGACAGCATGGCCGCCTCAGGGCAGCTGCGGCTGATGCCTCCTTGCACACCCACCTGCAACTCACCTGCTGCTGCTGCTGCTGCTGCTGCTGCTGCTGCTGCTGCAGATTTCCGGCTAGACATTGACAGCATGGCAGCCTCAGGCCAGCTGCGGCTGATGGCTGGCGAGGTGCTAAAGCGCGTGGCGCGCAGCGGGCAGAAAGCCATCATCATTGCGCACTCGCACGGGGCGACTGTCGGGCTGCAGCTGCTGCAGGAGCCATTGCTGTGAGTTCTGCTTAATATGCTATCAAATGGTTGCGACTGCCTGCTGCAGCTGCTGTTGACCTGGTATGCTTGCTTCGTTTCAAACCCTTTTTAGTGGGCAGAAGGCCATCATCATTGCACACTCGCACGGGGCTACGGTGGGGCTGCAGCTGCTGCAGGAGCCATCGCTGTGAGTGCTGCTTGGTATATTGTTCAATGGATGCGGCTGCCTGTCGCGGCTGCTGCTGACTTTGTTTGCTTGCTGGATTTGCGTCTTTTGATACTGGGCAGAAAGCCATCATCATTGCAAACGCGCATGGCGCTACAGTGGGGCTGCAGCTGCTGCAGGAGCCATCGCTGTGAGTGCTGCATGCCATACTGATAGTTGTTTGCGGCTGCCAGCTGCAGCTGCTGCTGACGTTGGTTGCTTGCTTGATTTGCGTCTTTTGTTACTGGGAAGCAGGCCATCATCATTGCACATTCACATGGCGCTACAGTGGGATTGCAGCTGCTGCAGGGGCCGTCCCTGTGAGAGCTGCATGAGTACAGGGCTGCTGCAGGCTGTGTGTTGGGCTGCAGGGCATGCCCCGCGCAGCACAAAACAAATCGCTGCAAACAACCTGACGGCCAAGGTTCCAATTGTCTCATCCGCACACTCACCCCTTGCGCATCACCTTTTGTGCCTGCTGTGCTCCAAACTGCAGCCAGGGCAAGGTGCAGGGCCACATCGCGCTGGCCCCAATGTTTGGCGGCTCTGTGGCAACACTAGCAGCGCGCGCCAGCGGCCTCTTTGACTACGTGCTGCCTTGGCTGACTGAGGAGCTGGCTGCGGTGCTGGGAGGCCCTGAGAATGTGCGGCAGCACATGTACAGCATCACTCAGGGCATGCCGAGTGTGGTGCAGATGATGCCGTATGTGGAGGCTTTTGGGGCGCAGGCGGTGAGTCTGGTGGAATTGTTCTTGATCAGCCAGCTTTTGCATACTGTTGTTGAGCGGTGCCCCGCTACTTACTTGCACAAGAGAGAGGCGCGTTGACGTCGGCAGTGCATTGCAGGGGCCGTGCACAGCCAGCGGCAGCAACTGTGTTGCAGCAAATGCGTTGTGGTTGAAGATATGCCGAAGGACTCACAGCAACTGTGCTGGATGCCCCGCCGTGTTGTCCGACACTTGCATTGATAGCTCTGTTCACTCTGCTTCTGATGCCTGCTGCTGCTGCTGCCGTCTGCAGGTGGCTGTCACTGTGGCCGCCAACAGCCATGCTGGGAAGCTGGCCAACTCCTGACCCTGCTATGGTTTGCCTGCCTCTGCTGCTGCTGCCGCTGCTGCTGCTGCTGCTGCTGCTGCTGCTGCTGCTGCTGCTTTACTGCAGGCGGCGGTGACTGTGGCTGCCGGCAACAAGAACTACAAGGTTGGGGAGCTGGCCAACTTCTGACCCTGCTGCGGTTGCCTGCTGCTGCTGCTGCTGCTGCTGCTGCTGCTGCGGCTGCTGCTGCTGCCGCTGCTGCTGCTGCTTTCAGGTGGCTGTGACTGTTGCCGCCGGCAACAAGAAGTACAAGGTCAGCGACCTCAACAACTTCCTGAGAGACATCGGCGAAACAACACTGGTGAGCGCGCAATGCTGTCACTGGCTTTTCGCCAGCAGCAGCAGCAGCAGCAGCAGCAGCAGCAGTCGCACGCAGCAGCCGCCTCACTGGATGGCCCGCTGCCAGTTCAAGACGGTCTGTAGGTCAGCTGTGCATGCAGCTGTATCATCCTGCAACCGCTCAGCTCATCTACACTGATACTGAAGAGTGAACATCCATCTAGCCTGCATCATCTCTCCGCCTAAAACCTTCTCATTCAATTGCATGCGATTAGCATGTGATCGGTAGCATGCGCGCGTCTGCTGCCTGCAGGTCTCCAGCCACAGCCAGGTGCCTGCAGCGCCATTCCTGCACACCACAGTCTGCCTATCCCACACTAGAATCAAGTTGTTGTCGGCATTGCTGCTGCTGCCCGCAGGCCTCCAGCTACAGCCAGGTGCATGCAGCGCCAGCCCTGCACACCACAGTCTGCCTATTCATCCACACTAGAAACAAGTTGTTATCGGCATTGCTGCTGCTGCCCGCAGGCCTCCAGCTACAGCCAGGTGCATGCAGCGCCAGCCCTGCACACCACAGTCTGCCTATTCATCCACACTAGAAACAAGTTGTTATCGGCATTGCTGCTGCTGCCCGCAGGCCTCCAGCTACAGCCAGGTGCATGCAGCGCCAGCCCTGCACACCACAGTCTGCCTATTCATCCACACTAGAAACAAGTTGTTATTGTAATTGCTGCTGCTGCCCGCAGGCCTCCAGCTACAGCCAGGTGCACGCAGCGCCAAGCTTGCTCAAGGCCGGCCCGCCACCAGGCGTGCAGAGCTTCTGCATATATGGCGCCAGCAGCGACACTCCGCTGTCCTTGAAGTATGATCGGCTGCTGGCGGGCCAGCCCAATGACATGCCGCGTGTGGATGCAGTGGGGAAAGGCGACGGCGTGGTCAACCTGGAGAGCCTGCGGCTGTGCAAGAGGTGAGATTGACCAGGTTTGACCAGGTTTGACGAAGGTTTGACCAGCATTGACGAAGATGAAACGTCAGCTGGTGAGTTGGGGTGGATGCCGTATTGAAAGTCGACGGCGTGGTCAACCTGGAGAGCCTGTGGCTGTGCAAGAGGTGCGGTTTGACCATGTTTGACCAGATTTGACCAAGTCTGACCAAGGTTTGACCAAGGTTCGTCTCATCTGCACCTGGTGAACTGGTGTATAGATAGAACATCTGACTGATGTGATGAATTGCCCACACACACCATCAGCGTCACTAAAGCGTACCTTTGCTGTCTGCTGCTTGTCTGCTGCTGTTTTGTTTGTTGTCTTGCAGCATCGCCAGCAGCCCTGCGCATGTGACAGAGCTGTCAGGCGTGACACACTATTCAGTCTACTCCAAGCGCACAGCGCTGAAGGCCATCCGCAAGGCCCTTGCAGGAATGCTGGCACCCAAAGGATGACGCATTGCGGCGTGGCAGCGCCATCGCAGATGCTGCTGATAGTTGGCCTTCGTACATGCTGCATAGCGCTAAAGGTTACTCGCAAGGCACTTGCAGCCATGCCGGCACCCACAGGATGACCATTTGCAAATTCACTAAAGTGATACAGCGCAGCATCGGATGCTGCGCCTGGCAAGTTGTGAACATGCGACGCCAGGCATCTGGCGGACAGCGCAATGACGCACACATGCGCAGCTTGGCTGGCAACGGCAACGGCAGCGGCTGCATACAGCGGAGTGTGTTGCGGTTGCTTTCCGACAGTACGGAGCAGCTGCAAGACCCCTGCAGCAGCGAGCACGTTGTGCATGCGGCCATGCCAGTGGACCTCTTGCACATGCAGCAGGGCATTTTGCGAACCTGACCGCAGCGGCGCCGCACATCCATGCATTTCAGGGCAGGCGTGGCGCAGCAGCCTGTCCCTTGCATTCCTTTGAACCCAAGCGTGCATTGCACTGTGTGCTCTGTTGTATCCTGTGCTGCTTTTGTTGACGCACAGAGCGCTCACAATATACAGCACATGGCGATCTGTGTGGGCGTGTGCAGATTGCAGTGTGTTGTGTACTTGAAGCAGATGCACTGTATGTTGCAAGCGGCTGCTGCTTGCAGTAAGGCTCTACGAAGCACCCAATCCTTTGCTGCCTGATCACGTGCCATGGTGCTTAGCTGGTGTGCGTTGTTGACAGTGAGTCTGCAGTTGACACGCCGCTGTGAACGGCATGCTCATGTGCACAGTGAAAGTACAGATATGCATGCGAACTGTGATGCAAATTGATGTAGCGCTGTTTGTGACGCAGATCAAGCCTCACATCCAGCCGTCAGCATTGGTAGGCACTGTTGCTGCTGCTGCCGCTCAATGTTGTGTGAGGCACTGGTAGAGCTGTTTGGCTGGCAGAATGCTGCCTACAGCTTGCCAGAATTCGCTTTCACCAAAAGGACGGAGTGAAAGAACTGGTTCTGCATGAGGCACAGGAGCTTGTTGAGGTTACCCGTGCACACATGAATATTTTGCATGGCTTATTCCAGGCATGCAAGCCTGCACCGCAGTAGAGCCCACACGCTCGTAGTGCACCCATTTGGCACCTTTCTACTGCATGCTGGCTGAATGATGCAGCTATAGCTGTTGTCAATTCCTGTCTTGTCCTGCAAGCAAGCCGTGCCGCGCATCTCTTTGTTTGTTAGCGCCGGGTGCTGGGCACCTGCAGGTGCTGGAATATTCCATTAGTGTGGAGGCGTGCGTCCTGTGTACAGTGTTGGTGGAGGCAGTGTCTGTGTATCCTTTTTAGTCAGGTTCATCGGTTGTTGGGTTCTCGCCCCGCGCTCCCTCCTGGTAACACTAACAGGAAGCACCTCATCGTATCCTGCATTGTGCTACTGCAATGTGTGTTACCTGCAATTCTTTATACATCGTACTGTAGCAAACTCCTGTTGTACTGTAGCATACTGCAGCTCACTGCTGACACTGCCGGTGGTACTGCTGCTACCGCTGCAGCCGCTGCTGCGCATGAAAGTGCGCTCCAGCAGCTGTCACGATACGCGCTTGCAGCTTCTGTACCACACATAAGGAGCCTGCCACATGAGAATTGTACATATGTGCATGCATGTAGATGGCATGCAAGTGACCGTCACTGTGACAGGTTGTGCGCTGCACACGTGCTCCACGTCAATTGTACGTCTGCTGACAGCTTATATTGCATATGAAGGGATTTAAGCTACCATCTGCGCACACAACAACGAGGGGGCATCAGCAGACATCGTTCTGAACACCGTCAGCTGCACACGTGCTTTGACGATCGCGGAGGTTCACTAACGAGCAGCGCAGCACATGATACACTCGACTTGATATAACAGCATAATTATGCAAAAATCAAACTCGGACAGGCTCGGACACGGTGCGTACCGACTGACAGCGTTCGCAGTGTCACTTGTGCCTGCTCTGCTGTGCTGAGCTCAATGCAACTAGCGGCGTGTTCAGCTGCGCCTCGAGCACTCACATTGCTTATCTTTATGTTGTGGTCAGTTCTTAGTCGACCGTGCTGCAGTGATGGAGCAGCAGCAGCTTCACATCCTGCGAGTGCACAGCATGTACACAGCAGCACTGCACTGGTGCAGCTCAGCGCAGTGCATGCAGACACTGCAGGCACACTGAACTCAACAACTCGTTTTCTACTGCTTCTATGGCTGCATGCAGGCCTCCTGCAGCTCTGCCAGGCGCATCTGTTGGGTAGCTTCAGCATGCTGTTGGCAGCATGGTGCCTGGTGTTACCACTGCTCAGTTGGCACAGCGGCGCAGCAGCAGCTGCTGCTGCTGAGCCTTGGAGTCTGAGGCTGCTCACCCACCTTGCAGAAGACGACTGGTTCAATCAGACTGGTCAGCTGCACACCACAAACATCTTCTGCAACCCAAGCGTGATTATCGGCTCAACGGCGACAACAACAGCACGTGCCATCTGCAACCTGAGGGGCGATGAGTTTTACTCCAACTGTGCTGCTGACATGCTGATGGCTGGAAGATTTGTTGGCCTGCAAATGCCAACTATTGCATCTACTGCTCGCGTGAAATCGCAACACCAGGGACAACAGCAGCAGCAGCAGCAGCAGCAGCAGACGGAGGAGCAGCAGCAGCAGCAGCAGCAGCAGCGGCAGCAGCAGCAGCAGCAGCAGCGGCACCCATGGTCAACAGATCAGAACACACCTTGGATGCTGGCTGACTATTTCATCAAGCTTGATGCACAACAGCACCGGGCAAACAGCGAAAAGCGCATCGCTGCAGAGGCCCAGGTGGACCTGCTCTTGTGCAATAATCCTAACTGTGATGTGGTAGGGGACATAATGATGGTGTACAACGTGTCCTCAGGGGTTGCAACCACCAACAGTTCAAATGGGCAGGGAAACACCACCTGGGGCCTGGCGTTTTCTACCTTTGGCAACACCATGCTCACCACCCCACATTCCACAGCAAGCGCCTTCATATCCAGCCATGCTGTGGATGCAAGCCAGACGCAATTATCAGGCACAATGTGAGGGAGTGGAAACACAGAAAGCGTGCAAGAAGTCCATTACAACATTGGTGCCCCGGTTTGGGTTTCGAACGCCAAGGAGCTCATTTCCATCCTTGCATCTTTTGACCAGCCAAGCAGGTCAGAGCGCCACGGCGGCTCCCTGCGCTCTCTGTCGCAGAGTAAGCAGGGCACACCATTATCAGCAGATCCGCCAATTAGTAAAGGCAATCCTAACACCATGACTCTTTTGGCTTTTGCTGGCTTGCTCGGCTTGAACCTGGCTGGATGGAGCAGCCTCCACTACGGAGTATACAATGCCCGGCTGCTGCATGCACACACCGCCAAAATCCATTTTTCACGCTAATTACTCCCAAATCTCCAAGGACAACAGGAAGTCGACTCGGCATTGTGCATTGTGTTTTGATCATCCTCCCCAGGTCCCAGTGGATGGACGAGCACGGTTGCCACACATCCCATGCAGAGTGCTTTGGGGAGGACATCAACACCATGCCTATGTATGTGTTTGACAGCTACTTCTACCAAGCACAGTTCCTGGGCAATCGCTCCACAACAACGTTCATCAGCCGTAGTCGCAAGCATGCACATACGCTGCATGCTTTTGGTGGAGGGGTTGTGCCTAACGACCCCACATTGCAAGAGGTGAAAATGCTGGTCCCATTCAGCCACCCGATGCAGCCTTTGCGCGACTCTGAGCAGCAGTAGGATATTGATGGTGCATACAGTGTGAGCCTAACTTGTGACGATGCGGCATTGTATCGTAACAGCATGTCATGGGCTGGTGGTGGACGCCGGTTCATAGAGACACAACACAGCTCTGGTTGCATCATGTCTTGCGCGTCAAAGAATGTACGGTACAACACATCATCATCTTGTGGCAGGTGCAGCGTGCTTGAGGTGGGCACTGCCACTGTTGCAGCCTACCCCATTAGCCGCCGAACCGACGTTTCATCTGATCCTCTGCAGGCAAGGTTACTGGCATTGCATTACATGCATAACTGGGTATATTGTACCAGATAGCTATGCGTCTGACACACACGAACAACTCGAGCCTCCCTCTACGAGTGTTCCTTGGTGTCAGGCTAGTGCCTTTGGTATGTGGCGGTCAGTGCACAAGTTGTACTCCAGATTGCCATACGGACACATGGTCAACGTAGGCTTGACAGGGGTGCCCAATGATACAATGTATGAAACCTCTTGGCATGATGCATGGTCGACACGGGGTAGGCATAGGACGGACATGAGCATTGTTTCCATGTGCCACTACTGGGATAGACAGGGTGTGGGGTTTGCTGACAGGGCTTGGGTTGGCAATGCTAGTCAACGATTAGCTCGCCTGGCGCCCACCGGGAGTGTGTTGGAATTGTTGGAAGTGCAAGTGTTGGACCTTGAAGGGCCCCCTGTGCGCGTTTACGGACCTTCTCGGAAAACATCCAATGAAGAGCTTGCATGGTCTGACTTGGCAGTTTTGGGCATGGTTAATAAGGACCGCCTGCGGCAAGGCATTAAAGTTGTAGTGCATGACGTGAAGCGCATCTTGCTGCAGCAGGCTACTGCCGAGCTTGCAACTACAGATGCAACTAGAACGGTGGCTGGTGCGGTGCTGGATATAGTCATTACGCTGATCTCTAGCATTGCGATGGCATCTGGCTGCAAAGACATTGCCGCCATGTTTTTTGCTATCGGTTGCAGGTGTTGCCGCATGCAACCCAGCAACAAGCCATGCATATACATTTCAAACGCTCTGACAGCTGCTCTAGTTGTCGTGGGTGTGGTGCTTCCCCCTGTGATCATTCTGAATGATGAGTTGAACGCCTGTGAACTGAATGTCAAAGGTGACACCAGTCAAGTGGCATGGACTTCAGCGGACACAGGCGTCGGCACTGGGCCATATGTTATCTTGGCAGCTTGTACGTTGCGGCTGACAGCAATGTATGATAGAACGGCATTCACGCTGGTGCAAGTGAATTTAGCACTTGCATGTGCTGCTGTTGTGCTTGTGTGCAGTACCAAGACTGCAATGTTCAAGCACGAGTTGCTGGCTGGTGTCAAGTGGCTGGCAGCTCTCATCACGCGCGGTGTGGAGCGCGCTGCAGTGGGCTGCAGATATGGCGCCAAGCGGGTGTCGGCAGCTCTCGCTAGCTGCTGACACACTGTGTGGCACGCAATCGATATGTTGACGTGCCCTCATCAGATTGCGCCGTGGTGATGACCAGCATTCCCAAGCTGGTGGTCAATGCACAGCCTTGGCTATCAGGACCTAGCTATATCCAGCTAGCAGCTAGTTTGCGCTGGCCAGCCAAGTGTAGGGCCAGTGAGTGTGTGAGCAGTCGCAGTGAAAGTGATGACGACACTGTAGTGTATTGTAAACCGTGTATATCAGCTTTGCTCGTTATGTGGATGGTGCATTGCGCGTGCAGAGGCCAGTAGCAGATACAACATCACTACACAACACATAAAGGCTTTATGATAAAGCGGCACTAGGGCTGAGCCCAGCCCTCGCTCCAGTGGAGCGAGTCGTACATGGTGCAACTCACCACTCTCATCTCACTATTAAAAACTTACATCACACCATTGCCACCAGTTGCGGCGCCCAGCCACATGTGCACATAATCCCCCAGGATATGCGCCCCGTGCCCCGCACTGCCCATCCAGCCGTCCAACACACGTTACACGTCAACGCAGAATCATTTGCTGCAGCACTGCTGTCGCACTGCACGTGTAAACTGCCAAGGCTGTGCTGCTTGCCGCTTTTTCAACACACTTTTTAGCCACACAACCTACATGGGCGTCGCAAACAGCTGCGTCCAGTACATCACGCCATTGCCTCCACTCGCAGCCCCCAACCCCATGTGCACGCAATCACCCAAAGTGTTTGCTCTTTGCTCCGCACTGCCCATCCAGCCATCAACACACTCTGCACTGAGCTGTACCCCGCTGCAAATCCAGCGACCACATTGCCAGCTGCGCTGCCCTGACCCTGCCACAGATCGGCTTGCCGCAGACTGCAGATCACACACACTACATGGGTGTCGCAAACAGCTGCGTCCAATACATCACGCCATTGCCGCCACTCGCAGCCCCCAACCCCATATGCATAAAATCCCCCAGAATATTCGCCCTGTGCCCCGCACTGCCCATCCATCCATCAAACACACTCTGCACTGAACTATACCCAGCAGCAACATTCTCGGCCGCAGCACGCCACCTAAACCCAGCCCGTGTAATCCTCACATCGAATGTTGAGCCGTCACTGCCTACGTGGCTCATGGTTTGAGTCCGGGCCTGATCCTGAGAGTGGGCTTGTGCTGCTGTATTGAGCAGAGTGTTGATGGAGATCTCTCGCAAGCCGGCTTGACGGCGTGCTGTGTTGACCAAAATGAGTAGCTGGCTGTCGATGCCGCCGCTGCCTGTACTGCCGCCACCTCCGGTGGTGCTGTTGCTGCCAGTGCTGCCGCCGCTGGTGCTTGTGGACACTAGAACAGTTGCAAGAAATGGCAAGGCAGGCAGGCAGGCAGGTGATGAGAGAAGGATGGTCAGCTGGGTGGGAATGCAGGGGGTGCAGAGGGTGCATTGGATGAGCAGTCGGCGTACGCGTGCTGCATTGACCAAAGTCAGCAGCTGGCTTTCGATGCTGCAGCTGCCGTACTGCTGCTGCTGGCAGTGCAACCAGCGCTGGCGCTGCTAGAGACTGGAAGGCAATAACATCTGCAGGCGGTGGGGCTGTTGGTTTTTGCAGAACGGCGGTCAGCAGGGTAAGGGTACAAGGGATGAAGGGGGTGTAGGGGATATGAGGGGGCAGCGGAGCGAGCAGTAGGCGTGCTGCCTAACCGGGTCACCAGCAGGCTGTGTTGCTCCCTCAACCGGTGGTATTGTTGCTGCAGATGTTGCCTCTGGTACTGTTGGTTGAAATTGCAGTGGAGTGTGGTATCGCCACTCACCGACACGCATGGAGCTGGTTATGTCATTGAACTGCCAGTTTGTCAGACACGGGATGTCTGAAGGGCCCGTAATGGTCAGCCCTCTCCCGCCATAATTGATGTTCTCACGCAGCGTGACGGCCAGCCCAAGGGGTACCCGCACAGAGCTGACAAAGTCATTCCACTGCAAGCAGGGCAGCAGGCAGAGCGTGAAGGGGGTGAGCAAAGGCGGCTGGAAACTGCTGCTAAGCAGCACCAGCAGCAGCAGCAGTTGCTGTTCTCACACAGCGTGACCGCCAGTCCAAGCGGAACCCTCACTGAGCTCGCAAAGTCATTCCACTGCAAGCAGGGCAGCAGGCAGAGCGTGAAGGGGGTGAGCAAAGGCGGCGGGAAGCTGCTGCTAAGCAGCACCAGCAGCAGCAGCAGTTGCTGTTCTCACACAGTGTGACCGCCAGCCCAAGCGGCACCCTCACTGAGCTCACAAAGTCATTCCACTGCAAGCAGGGCAGTAGGTGGTGTGGCAGAGGGTGGGAAGTACAATGCACCAGCAGCAGCAACAGCAGCAGCAGTGCTGCTGCTGAGCAGCAGCTGTGACTTTTGCCAGCCCAGGTGGAACCCTCACAGAGCTTTAGAAAGTCAACGCACTGCATGCAAAACAGCAGCATCAACAGCAGCAGCATCAGCAGCACCACACAGTTGGGGTTCAACATGTGTACAAACACATCAACACGGCAGCGCAAGCTTGCACTTGAGTGCCTTGGGTTGCGACTTAAATGCGCGCTGTATTGAGCTAGCATTGCTGTCAGTCAACCAAGCAGCTCTTAGCTACAGGGGCATTGGCTGGGCAAGCAGCTGCTTCACGACCTCCAGCAGCTGCAGCAGCTGCCATGGCAGCAGCAGCAGCAGCAGCAGCAGCAGCAGCAGCAGCAGCAGCAGCAGCAGCAGC
>RWJK01001391.1:44853-59810 GCA_004335835.1 Scenedesmus sp. ARA3 | reverse complement strand
AAAAAGGGGGGGGGGGGCTCTTTCTGGTGCGCTTCAGCCCTACTGTGGGCAACCCATTTGGGTCAACACCAGAGTGGGATTACTTCAGGTGAGGTTATAACGTGTCATGTTGGTTGTCATGCTGTTAAGGTGCGTGCTGCATGGCCATATGCTTACCAGCGGTAGCTGCTGCTGCTGCCGTTGTCCTTGCAGGGACTGCCCTGGAGTGTTCATGCGCTTTGTGGAGGACCCTCCGGCTGACTCAGCAAAACTAACACTCAAAGCCCTGAACCCTCAGCTGCAGCAGCAGCAAGCTGGTGCCGGCACTGCTGCTGCTGCTGCAGAGGCTCAGCCAGTTGAGATCAGCCTCTCTCAGTCTGAGCTTCAGCAGCTGCTGAAGCAGCTGGTACTGTCTCTCTCTGGCAGCAGCAGCAGCAGCAGCAGTAGCGGCAGCATGCCCCCAGCAGCAGCAGCAGCAGCAGCAGACTTTGGTCAGCCAGGTAATCGTCAGATCACTATGCAGCCAGTCCCAAACAGCAGCAGCAGCAGCAGCAACGTCCTGTCATTTGGCGGCACAGCAGCAGCAGCAGCGGCAGCAGCAGCAGCCGGCGGCGGCCGGCTGCTGCTGCTGGTGGATGGTGTGCTGGCTGCTGAGCTGGTGCCGGCTCATGTAACATCGTTAGTAACAGTTATGGAGGATCTGATGGGCCAGCTGCCAGATCAGTACATCACCGCACCGCCGGCAGTACTGGTGAGGGCTTTGCTGTGAGATTTTGATGAGGTTTTGTTCTGTACATTGAGCACTGCTGCTGACTGGCCGTTGAACATGGCTTTGCTTTGAAAAACTAACATTCAGGTGACCCTGTTGTAGCTCTAGCTCTGCCGCAGAGCCATCCTGCCTCCCTCGCAGCCGGCTTGTAGCAGCAAATGCCATGCTGCCGTATCTGGGAGCACAACTCTGTGTCATATCTCAGCAGTGTGTTCATACAGCCGGTACTAGTGTACCCTGCTGTCAATTTCACATCATCAACTATATACATTGTCGCATGCAGGTGGCTCCATCGCCTCCGCTGCAGCAAGCCGTCTCAGGAGCCTTCAGCTGGCTCGGCAGCAGTGCTCGTGCTGCTGCTGCAGTGGCGCTGCTGGCGCTGCCGCTGCTGGCAGTTGTACGGCCCTTCCGGCCAGCGCAGCTCCCAGCAGCAGCAGCACCAAGCATCCTTACTGACGTCACCACCTCCAGCAGCAGCAGCAGCAGCAGCAGCAGTAAGCCGGTACCTCAAAAGCAGCAGCGCGTGCAGCCAGTGAATGTGCAGCTTCCTACAAAGGAGCTGCAGCAGCTTTGTAACACGCTGCAGCAGCAGCTGCAGGGGAAGGTTTGGCTGCGGGAGAATGTGCCTGGCCTTGATGAGTTGCTGCCTCAAGGTGCAGGCAGCACAAGCAGCAGCATATGGGACATCTTCACAGGCAGTACAAGTGGCAGTACAACAGGCAGTACAATGCAGCATGGCAGCAGCAGCAGCAGGAGTGCGGCCGGCATTGTGTATCAGGTGGTGGTGGACCGCAGGGGGCAGGTTTTGGGGCTTAAGCCGTGCAGCCCGATTGCTGCTGCTGCCTTTCTGAAGCTGCCACTGGCTGCATCACTGAGGGGGCCTGACCTGGCGAAGGTGCAGGAGCGGTGAGTGTGCTGGTACTACTTTTGTTTGTCTTCAATTTTTTTTTAACAATGTGCACGTGGAAATTGTGTTTCGAAGCGTTGTATGCACTGGGCAGGGTGCGATTGTGCTATGCAGTGTGTTTGGGGCTTAAGCCGTGCAGCCCGATTGCTGCCGCTGCCTTTCTGAAGCTGCCGCTGGCTGCATCACTGAGAGGGCCGGACTTGGCCAAGGTGCAGGAGCGGTGAGTTGCTGTTTCTGCTTTTGTTTGTCTTCTTTTGATCAATCATAGTGCATGTGGCGATTGTGTATTGGAGCGTTGTATGCATTGGGCAGGGTTCGAGCGTGCTATGCAGTATGTTTGCGGCTGAAGCCGTGCAGCCCGATTGCTGCTGCTGCCTTTCTAAAGCTGCCGCTGGCTGCATCACTCAGAGGACCTGACTTGGCCAAGGTGCAGGAGCGGTGAGTGGCTTGAGACACATAAAAAAAGTAAAGTTTTTACGTGCATATAATAAAGCTTGTGGCATGGATCGAAGATTTAGAGCAAGTGTCTCATGTGTTGAGTAGGTCTCACATGTGTGCTGTAACGGACTGCACTTGCCTCTGCAGGCGCCTGGCAACCATTTTGAGTGCTGATGCAGCATATATGCCAAGCCAGCCAAGAGGGCCCCCAAGCTCACCCGCACCCTGGTCAGCCATGCCCCAGTGGTGCACATGGTTCTGCAAACTCCACAACATATTCCGCCGCTCCTCCACCCCTCGCTCCCCTTGTCCTGCTCTTTTGCCTAGCATATGCTGAGTGAACATTTCCTTTGTTTTGCTGTTGATGTTGAATCTGCAGGCGCCTGGCAACCATTCTAGGTGCTGACGCAGCATCCGCCAAGCCCGCAAAGCGACCCCCTAAGCTCACCCGCACCCTAGTCAGCCACGCCCCAGTGGTGCAGCAGCAGCTGCCTGCAGACGGAGCAGTGGTGCTGAAGCTGTTGCTGCAGCCACAAGCAACCCTGGACGCTGCCGCTAAGGCACCTGCAGCAGCAGCAGGGCCAGCTGACGCTGCTGCAGCAGCAGCAGCACTTGCAGGAAAGCAGCAGCAGCAGCAGCAGCAGCAGCAGCAGCGGGAGGTGGTGCGCGTGGTGGGCAAGGGCAAGGCGGCGCTGCGCTACTGGCTGATGTCGGCGAAAATAACACCCTGGAGTAACGAGGACTCACTGGCAGCATGGGCAGCAGCAGGAGCTGAGGTGCAGCAGCAGCAGCAGCAGCAGCAGAGCGTGGCAGCAGCAGATGGTGCAGCAGAGGGCAGTGGGTTGTCTCTGACTGTAGATGGGCAGCAGATTGAAAGCCTAGAAGCGCTGCTGAAGCAGCTGCTTGAATCCAACAAGCAGCAGGATGCTGCTGCTGGAGTTGCTGCTGGCAACAGCTGAGGCAGCAGTTGAGGAAGCAAGGGTATTAACGCTCAACCCTGCTTTTTGATCCACGAAGCAGCTGCTGGAGGCCAACAGGCAGCAGGATGCTGCTGGGGTTGCTGCTGGACACAGCTGAGACATCAAGCGCTTGCAGCATCGCGGGGCAGGGTGTGCTGTGCGTATTTGAGTTGATGTCAACAGCAGCTGTTTGAGCATGTCAAACCCTACTTGACAGTCCGGCTTCTGTCATTGTACGCGAACCGCACGTAAAATCCTTCGCAATCGACCAAAACTTACTAGTGATTCACTTTCGGTCAAACACAGCCGTACAGTGCTGGCGCCTCGTGCCCGCAGCCCATCAGCAGTACTTGGTGCTGCTACGCATTTTGAGGTTGACTAGGTTATAACACAACGTTAATCCTCAAAGTTGAGTAATCACTGCATGCAACGGGTGCTCAGCATCGTTAGCAGCACTGCCACAGCACATCACTACCAATCTACAGCAGTAGCAGCAGCAGTAGCAGCGGCAGCCTTCCTGCAAACGAGCTTGTGCAGTTGCAGCTCGTCTCGCAGTTCCTACTTAGAGCAGTTGTCGATGCTTCCTTACAAAAGTGCACCCAGCGCTGTTGTCCTGGGCGGAGGCAGAGGCAGGATGATGTGCCCGCATGGCAGTGCCCTGCATCAGGCAGCTAAGCAATGCGGCAGCAGCAATGGCAGAAGTCAGGCTACATCTGGAAACGTCCACTTGCCAACAAGGACTGCTGCTTTCAGCAGCAGCAGCAGCAGCAGCCGGGTGGCTCATAGCAGATCACGCTGCAGAGCAATGAGCAGCAGCAGCAGCAGCAGCAGCAGCAGTGAGGCTGTCACCCGCACCGTGCTGGGCTGGTCTGCTGCCATGATGCAGTCTGGTGTCAGCCCTGCAGGCATGCACGCCTTCTCAGCAGCCAGGTGAGCCACAGCACAACTTTAGCAGCCTGCAAATGCTTGCACACACATCGTAAACAGCCTGCATGCAAGGGAGCAATTGCTTGCTGTAGCACGCCTGCAGCGTGCTTGCTGCAGCGACTGGACTGTGCTTGTGGCACAGCTTGTGTAAACAAGCTGTGCCACAACAACAAGCTGCTGCTAGTGAGGTTTGCTGCAAACCAGCGGCGCATATGCCACGCACCTGTTTTATTACCACAGCAGCTGGATCTATATTATTGCTCCTGCTTTGTACATCTGCCATTGCCCTGCACCTATATGCGCGTGTCGCAAACTGCAGTGCTGCTGCTGCGGAGGCATCTCTACCCAGCAGCCTGCGCGCCACCTTATCAGCTGAAACCTGCTTGCCTTGCCCCGCGTTGCACCTGTGGCAACTGTGTTTGCTGCACGTGCAGCGCTGCTGCCGCGGAGGCGTCTCTTCCCAGCAGCCTGCGTGCCACCTTCTCTGCTGTCTCTGGTGACACCGCGGAGCAGCTGAGCGACTGCTTGCTGGGCCTGGGGGCGCAGTCTGTTGTTGTGCAGGTGGGCCTCCTTGGGTGGCAGCCTGTTACAACAATTTGCTGCCTGCTAGGGCTGGGGGCTCTGTCTGAGGGGGTGCAGGCAGGCCTCTTTCCTGGTGACAGTCTGGTTGGCAGTCCAACGTGATATTTTTTGCTGCTGGGGCTCCTTGAGCGGCAGCCTGATGACAGACGAAGCAGCTGAGCGACTGCTTGCTGGGGCTGGGGGCGCAGTCTGTTGTTGTGCAGGTGGGCCTCCTTGGGTGGCAGTACCATTCGGTATTTGCTGAAGGGACCTACAGCAACAGCAAGTTCCTTTGCGGGAAGGCCTGCTTGACTGACAGCCTGAATGACAGACACAGCAGCTGAGTGACTGCTTGCTGGGGCTGGGGGCGCAGCCAGTGGTGGTGCAGGTGGGCCCCTTGGAGTGATAGCGTACTCACAGCAGCAGCAGCAGCAGCAGCAGCAGCAGCTGCCACTCACACCAGCGGCAACCATAGCAGGCTTGCCTGAAGGCTTGCTTGCTTTCCTGCAGCACTTACTTACCTGCGGCACGGCATGGCCCCACGGGTACCCTACCGGGCCCTCGGGTACGGTAGGGATTGTAGGAGGCGTGGAGGCGCATGAGGTATCTTCATCGCCACACACGTCCCCTTCCTCAACTTACGCGGGTGTTGAGTGTGAACACACCACGCGTAGCTCATTCATTTATTCGCCTGCGGCACCCCAGGCCTTCAATTGTTTCCTGCAACGCAGTCGCCTGTGCACCCTGTGGCTCATTCCATCTGAGATGGTGCCAGGACCCACATGTAACTATCCTCTCCAGCTGTAAACCCCCTCATTCCTCATCCTCATGTTGTTGCTGCAGGAGGCGCGGGCGGAGGGGCAGCCTGAGCAGGAGAAGTTTGGTGCTGAGGCGGGGCTGTGGGACAGCTGCCAGGTGCTGGCTCACTTCCCTCTCGAGGTGAGGATTCCTTTCTGACGCAGTGGCCTCTGCCAGCGCTGCTAGCACAGCGTAGGTGTTGTAGCGTCTCTTGTCCTCAGCCAGCAGTTCATCATGTGTTTCTCTTGGCAACTGTAAAGTTTGGTGCTGAGGCGGGGCTGTGGGACAGCTGCCAGGTGCTGGCTCACTTCCCGCTTGAGGTAAGAAAGCGGTTTCTTGAACTTGCGTGGTGTTCAAGCAAAAGATGATGTCATGTACGAGATTGTTCTCTTCACTATGCGCCTTCAATTGGCTTGTGAATGTCTTTCCTAATACATTGCGGAGTGATGCATGGGACGTTGAGTGCTGAGGCAGGGCATTGGGGCAGCTGCCAGGTGCTGGCACACTTCCCGCTTGAGGTGAGCGTTGTGTGAACCAAACCTGCCTTCAGCTATCTGCTGCCGTCGTTGTCAGTTAACTTGTGTTCCTTATGTGTTTCGCATCCTGCAGTCAGCATCTCGTGGCCATGGGATTGGATTTTTTTCACAGCGCAGTGGTGCAGTGCATGTGAATTGTTGGGCGGAGGCAGGGCTGTGCGACAGCTGCCAAGTGCTGGGTCACTTCTCTCTTCAGGTGAGTTGTGTGCTGCAGCTGGCTGCAGCATGACGTGGAATGAATGGCTGCCGCAGCGCAGGACATCCTGGAGCTGCTTGATTTGCCACTTGGCATTGTTCAATGCACCTCTTCCACGAAATTTACCTCCCTCACCGCCTGCATTTTCGCTGTTGGTGTGGTATTCGCTTTGCTGCAGCACAACGTGGACGAAACCGTTGCTGCAGTACAGGACATTCTGGAGCTGCCGGGGCTGTCATTTGAGCTGGAGGAAGTTGTTGACCAGGAGTGGGTGGAGCAGATCAAAGCCAGCTATGTGCCCGTGCAGGTGAGGGTTTAGTGCGTTAGACGGTTGTAGTTTAGGTTTAAGGGTGCTGGAGTGGCAGGTGGTGGGTAGGGAGTGGTGGGCCAGGAGTGGGTGGAACAGATCAAGGCCAGCTACGTGCCCGTGCAGGTGAGGGTTTGACGTTGACAACTATCGCTGCTGCTGCTGCTGCTGCTGCTGCACAATGCTGAGGGCTTGTACATAGTACCGGAGTGGAGGGAGCCGGCTGACCCGGCTGCCCTGTGCTGCTGCTGAGGCTGTTGCTGCTGCTGCTGTTGCTGCTGCTGCTGCTGCTGCTGCTGCTGCTGCTGCTGCTGCTGCTGCTGCTGCTGCTGCTGCTGCTGCTGCTGCTGCTGCTGCTGCTGCTGCTGCTGCTGCTAATAGCGGACCTGTACAAGGTTGCCGCTTATGTCTGAAACACGCATGGTGCCTGCCCACCTGCCTTTTCCGTGCTTGCTGCTGCTGCTGCTGCTGCTGCTGCTGCAGATAGCTGAGGGCTTGTACATAGTGCCGGAGTGGAGGGAGCCGGCTGACCCGGCCGCCCTGTGTTGTTGCGGCTGCTGCTGCTGCTGTTGCTGCTGCTGCTGCTGCTGCTGCTGCAACTAGTGGAGGACCTGTACACAGTGTTGTGTGTGCCTGAAACACGCATTGTGCCTGTGTCTCTGCCTTTTCCCTGCCTGCTGCTGCTGCTGCTGCTGCTGCAGATAGCTGAGGGCCTGTACATAGTGCCGGAGTGGAGGGAGCCGGCTGACCCAGCAGCTCTCAACATACGGCTCACACCAGGAGTGGCCTTCGGCACAGGTGAGCCACAAGACTGGCTGTTTGGGCTGTTTAAGCTAGTGTGCACTAGGACATGCTTGTGCCCTTTTTCGTGCTGTTGCAGCCTCCTGGCAGGAGACCTGGAGTGTCAGCAAACTGCGTCCTTCACTGAATGATTGCTGGCATATGCCACTGGCAGCAAGTCAGGACCTTGTAATGCTGCTGCTGCTCCTGCTGCTGCTGCTGCTGCTGCTATTGGGCAGGCGAGCACCCAACCACCAAGCTGTGCCTTCGCTACCTCGCGGGACAGGACCTCCAAGGCTGCTCTGTGTGTGACTACGGCACAGGCTCTGGAGTGCTAGCCATAGGTGAGACAAGGTTTTGGCGCTGTTGAATGCAGCAAATCCACAGATAACATTGTTTATAGTTTTTTTGAGTGCGATCACTGCACAGGCTCTGGTGTGACAGTGTGCTAGCTATTGGGTGAGGCAACTGCCTTCTAAAATTTTACCTGGTCATTGCGTATTGATGTGTCCTGGGTGCTAGTGTGACATAGCTATGCCTACCTATAGGCACATAGCACAAGCTCTGGCGTGCTAGCCATAGGTGAGGCAAACGGTGACTAGCCATCAAGTCCTGGCTCTGTGTGTGCATGCGTGCTGACTTTGTGTGTGTGATTACAGCACAAGATCAGGCGTGCTAGCTATAGTGGGGCAGGCCATTCTGTTATCCAGGCGCTTGCAGCTGCGCTGCTAATGAATGTGGGTGTTGCAGCGGGCACAGAGAGGACCGACTGACTGTGCACAATCATGTCAGCAGTTGGCGCCGTCCAGCTGCTGACCACCTGCGTGCCTGCCTGTGTTGCTATGCAGCGGCTCTGCTGATGGAGCTAGCAGCGCAGTGGGCACAGACATGAACCCGCTAGCAGTGTGCGCATTACCAAAGTGCTGCCTGCCTGCCTGATTGACCACCTGCTGCTGCAGCTGCACTGCTGATGGGTGCTAGCAGCGCCGTTAGTACAGACACGGACCCACTGGCAATTCGTGCTGCAAGGCCAATGCTGGCCTGAACAAACACTGACCCACTAGCTGCCTGCCTGCCTGCCTGCCTACTTGCCTGCTGCTGCAGCTGCACTGCTGTTGGGTGCTAGCAGCGCAGTGGGCGGAGACACGGACCCGATAGCAGTGCGCACCTAACCAAGTTGCTGCCTGCCCGCCTGATCGACCACCTGCTGCTGCAGCTGCTCTTTCTATGGGTGCTAGCAGCGCAGTGGGCACAGACACCGACCCCCTAGCAGTGCGCTCTGCGGAGGCCAATGCTAGCCTGAATGGAAACTGAACCGCTAGCTGCCCGCCCGCCTGCCCACTTGCCTGCTATTGCAGCTGCTCTTCGATGGGTGCTAGCAGCGCAGTAGGCACAGACACGGATATGATAGCAGTGCGCACCTAACCAATTCGCTGCCCGCCCGCCTGCCTGCCTACTTGCCTGCTGCTGCAGCTGCTCTTCTGATGGGTGCCGCCAGCACAGTGGGCACAAACACTGATCCACTGGCAGTGTGCGCATAACTTAACTGCTGCCTGCCTGCCTGCCTGCCTGCCTGATTGACTGCCTGCTGTTGCAGCTGCTCTTTTGATGGGTGCTAGCAGCGCAGTGGGCGCAGACACCGACCCGCTTGCAGTGCGTGCTGCGGAGGCCAATGCTGGCCTGAACGGACACTGAGCCACTAGCTGCCTGCCTGCCTGCCTGCCTGATTGACTGCCTGCTGCTGCAGCTGCTCTTTTGATGGGTGCTAGCAGCGCAGTGGGCACAGACACCGACCCGCTTGCAGTGCGTGCTGCAGAGGCCAATGCTGGCCTGAACGGACACTGAGCCACTAGCTGTCTGCCTGCCTGCCTGCCTACTTGCCTGCTGCTGCAGCTGCTCTTTTGATGGGTGCTAGCAGCGCAGTGGGCACAGACACTGACCCGCTTGCAGTGCGTGCTGCGGAGGCCAATGCTGGCCTGAACGGCATGCAGGGGCGCTTCTCGGTGGTTAGGTGTGGCGCACACTTGGACGACGCTGACCCACTGCTGCAGGTGAGGCCAAAACACTGCTTTTGATTATGTATGTATGTTTGAGCAGCAGTCAAGCACAGGAAATGTGTTGGTTTCCGAGTACTTGGGTGCAGCGGCACAGACACGAACCCGCTGGCAGTACGCGCTGCCAATGCTGGCCTGAACGGCAGGCAGGGGAGGCTCTTGGTGGGCAGGTGTGGCGCAAACTTGGACGACGCTGACCCACTGCTGCAGGTGAGACAAGCACTGCTTGTACGTTGCATTGTTCGTGTGCCACACGAACAGCAGTGTGTGGTTGGCAGTGGTCAGGTGTGCCACACGAACAGCAGTGTGTGGTTGGCAGTGGTCAGGTGTGGCGCAAACGCTGATGACGCTGATCCACTGCTGCAGGTGAGACCAGAAAGCGTCCGTTTACCGCAGCACTTTGCACTAGCCAGGCGCAGAGATGAGAGTGTCCAAAAAAGTGTGCAGAAGCCTTGGTCCTGTTCATTATTATGCAGGTGTGTTGCACGCTGTGCCAAACGGTTTGGGGAGTGTGCAGACGCACATCTGTTGTCAGCGTCCTCACAACGATGTCTGTATTCATGTGTGCGTGACACTTGCTGCCTCTGCAGCAGCTACTGCTCCTGGTGCTGCTGGACCTTATAACCTCCTGCTGCTGCTGCTGCTGCTGCTGCTGCTGCTGCTGCTGCTGCTGCTGCTGCTGCTGCTGCTGCTGCTGCTGCTGCTGCTGCTGCTGCTGCTGCAAAATGCTCCACACAGCTGCAGGATGGCGCTCCGCAGCTGTTTGATGTGGTGGTTGCAAACATCCTGCGGGGTCCGCTGCTGGAGCTGTGGCTGTGTGATTGACCTTCTGACACTGAATTCTGCTGCTGCTGCTGCTGTTTTGGTATACAGCTGGAGCCCAGCCATCCCCGGCTGTTTGACGTGGTTGTTGCCAACATCCTGCGGGGTCCGCTGCTGGAGCTGCAGCCGCGGCTGTGTGATTGATCTTCTCACACTGAATGCTGCTGCTGCTGCTGCTGCTGCTGCTGCTGCTGCTGCTGTTTTTATATACAGCTGGAGCCCAGCACTCCCCGGCTATTCGACGTGGTTGTTGCTAACATCCTGCGGGGTCCGCTGCTGGAGCTGCAGCCGCGGCTGACTGCCTACTGCAGGCCCGGCGGGCGCCTGGCCCTGTCAGGCATCCTGGCAGAACAGGTGAGGGTTTCATACATAGATTTGTTTGTGTAGTCCACAATTTTTAGTGCTGAGTGCCTACTGCAGGCCTGGCGGGCGCCTGGCTCTTCAGGCATCCTGGCAGAACAGGTGAGGGTTTCATACACAGATGAATTTCTTTAGTCCACCATTTTGATGTGCTGGCTGGCTATTGCAAGCCTGGCGGGCGCCTCTTTCAGGCATCCTAGTGGAACAGGTGAGGGACCATCATTGTACAAAGACGCTTTAGCCATTGTGCTGTGATCAGTGCCGACTGCCTACTGCAGGCCTGGCGGGCGCCTGGCTCTCTCAGGCATCCTGGCGGAACAGGTGAGGGGTGCAACATCTACTCGTCATGTGCTGTGCTGTTATGAGTGCTGGTGAGCTGGCATCCGCTGCTGAGCGCAGGTTATGTCGTCTTGATTATGTCGCTGAATGGTCGTCCATTTCTACAGCCATATGCAAACTCTCTGTCAACAGCTTGTGCTGAGTTGGGTTGAGCTGCCCAGGGTAATCTCAAGCCACCAGCATCTACGTGGCATTTCAAACTGACAGGTGTGTGTTGTTTCGTTGATTTGCCTGCAGGCGCCTGATGTGGTAGCTGCCTACAGCCCATACTTTGAAGATTTTCAGGTCAGCACTGAAGGCAGCTGGGCACTTGTCACTGCGCGCAGAAAGCAGTGAGCAGTGAGCAGTGAGCAGTTGGCCGGCACTGCGTCCGGCACTACTGGCATGTGCACTGAGCCTCAGTGCCCCGGCGGGGGCACGCGTCAAAGCGACAACCGTGCGTTCGTCTGTCGTTAGTTACTGGCGATACGGTCTCACGGCTGTTGAACGGTGTCAGCCACGTCTGTGCAGGCTTTGGTCAAACATGGGCTTGTCACCTTGACCAGCGCCTGGCACATGTTCGACTCCCAGTGACCTGTCATAAGCCGCTATTTGCCTGCAAGAGCATGTTATATTATTTCTTTACTACGTGAATATAATGTAACGTTTTTGCACAGCAGATGAACTGTGTGGTGTCACGAAGCGTGTTTACGCCCACCACTTTACGGAAGGTGCACTGTCGATTGATACCACGCGCGTGCTGCTAAACACAACATAGCCGGCTACTTTCGTACATGGGCAACTACTGTCGGTTGACCCGCACAGCGTTGAATGTCTTCTCCACCGAGTCATGGGTAGCAGTGCTGCAGAACGTGCAGTGACAGTAGCCTCAAGTCGAGCAGCCATCCTGTTATGCTCATTGATTTTAAAAAAAACAATGACCTAAGCTTTCAGGGACCTGAGCAAGTGACAGTGGCGTGGGGACATGCGGCAGCAGGAGTGCAATAGTAGTGCATGCAGTGAAGCAAGCAACTCAAGTGAGTAGGCCAGCACATGCTGCGCTGCACACCAGCACAGAGTATGTATGATACCAATTATTCATGACTGCTGCAAAAAGCACTTTCCTGCAAGATGTGCAGCCAGCACATTTGGTACAGCACAGCAGCTACCATACTATGATAGCAGTACAAGCACATGTGGCAGGTGCTGTCACCCATTGCAGCGCCAATGTTTTGCAGGCCCTACCTTACGTTGCTGCATGTGCCTCAGGCTCACTGCATGACACACCTTACACACTGTACTGGGTTGTAGTTGGCCTGCCAGTATTGCAAGCCTATCTGCAATAGCTGTGCGGGCCGTTACCTGCAAGCATGCCTTATTGTGCATGCTGCACATGTCGTCACCAACAGGACAAAACATTCACGCAGGTGTTGATACATAACTTTAATTTTCATAACGTAATGTCTGCAGGAGCAAAGCATGCTGCTGCTCAGAGTGCCGCTGCATTTTCATGCGGCATGCAGCAGCAAATGACGCACATATGCAGCACTACAAGCAGCACCACCACCACCAGCAGCAGCAGCAGCAGCAGGGGCAGGGGCAGCAGCTGGTCAACATCATGGAAGACTTTCCTATTGCTAGCTATGCTGCTGACTGTGCACTTGGCAGCAGGCTCAGCTGTGGCAGCACAACCAGCAGCAGCCAGATCAGCGGCAGCAGCAGCAGCAGGCACTCCAGGGCTTCAGCCAGCTGCATGGCACAGAGTTGGCCACAGCATTGTGCAGGCAGATGCAGCTGCAGAGCACGCTGTGCTCAACAGGATGCAGCCGGGTGAGGGCAGGCTGCCATCACAGGATGCAGCAGCAACAGCAGCAGCGACGGCGGCAGATGCTGGGAACACCTTGACAGCAATTGCAGCACAGCCAGCAGATCACAGGTGGGGCCAGCTCAGCCTAATAGGCTACTAGCCTGATAGTATCAGCGTGTTTTGCCATGCACTCACACACATGATGTGCTACAGCCATGGCACAACCATGGACCATGCACGCATGCCGTGCATCACTACACAGCACGGAGTGGACAGCCTGTGTATGTCACCGCTGAGCAAAGGATGCGCTGCTTTTGTGCATTTGACCTTTTGCTCTGCCCTTTAGTCATGAACACCAGCTATAGCAGCAGCAACACCAGCAGCACTGCCAGCAGCAACTGTTCGAAGCAGAAGTAACAATATGGAAGATGTTCCATCGTCAATACAACTGCCGTGCTGTTGCAGCATGCAAGCGCAACTAGATGCCGCTTTTACAGCGCTAACAATTGCACAATCCATTCTGGCCATCTTGCTAAAGATCTTGACAGTGCTTGATGCGTGCTTTCCCATGCTGCTGTTACCCCTGTTAAGCAGGCGCTCACTGCTGCAGTTTGACCCTGGGTTCCCCTGGCCCACAGCAGACATGAGGCCGTTGGCAAGCCAGTGCAACAAAACATGACATGACATGACAATCATCGCTGCGTGCTTCTACATGCTGCTGCTGCTGCTGCTGCTGCTGCTGCTGCCGCCCGTTTTCAGGATGCGCTCGCTGCTGCAGTTTGACCCTGGGTTCCCCTGGCCCACAGCTGACATGAAGCCCGTTGCCAGCCAATACAACAAGACAGTACATGACAATCATCGCTGCATGCTTCTCCATGCTGCTGTTGTCCTATTTCTGCAGGCGCTCGCTGCTGCAATTTGACCCAGGCTTTCCATGGCCCACAGCAGACATGAGGCCCGTTGCAAGCCAATGCAACAAGACCGGCAACAGCACCATAGAGCTGTTCTATGACTACAACTGGCCAGCAAACTCATCAGGGCCCTACTGCTTCAGGATATGGACCAATGCAAGCATCAGCGGCGGTGCTTTGGGGGAGATTACAGCCCCACTAAATGGACAGACGGATGCATCTGCGTCATTTGTGCAGCTGACAGCACTGGGATTTGAAGTCGGTGAGTGAGCACAGTCAGCGCAGGCGCTGCATTTTTTGAACAGAATTTGCGAGGTAGTGTGATGCCTGTTTGGATCAAGCCAGCAAGCAGAATGCTGCCGCGGCAGGGGCCCTGTTGGTGTGCACCATGCTGCAACGTTGGCTGCTGCTGCTGCTGCTGCTGCTGCTGCTGCTGCTGCTGCTGCTGCTGCTGCAATGACAACAAGCGGCCAGGCTGCAAGGGCTGGTATATCAGCTAATGGCAGCGTCACACCAGTTGATTAGTGCCCGAGCACAGAACAACACACTGAACTAAATGCTTCAACCTGCCTCCTGGCGTCATGCAGGCAATAACTGCTCCAATGCAATTGCGTTACTCACCCTCTCCAGCGGCGCCACGCAAACCATCACGCCGGCAACACAGTCCCGTGCTGCTGCTGCTGCTGCTGCTGCTGCTGCTGCTGTTTCTGCTGCTGCTGCTGCTGCTGCTGCTGCGTCAATGCACTGCAGGCAAGAACTGCACCAACGCGGTTGCATCTGCTTCACTCACCCTCTCCAGCGGCGCCACCCAAACCATCACAGCTGGCAACACAGTATTCACCAACAACGCAGCATGGTCTACAGGCCGGCTAAACCTCACGCTCACAAACCCCGTCAGATATGACAATGTGACAAATGCGGTGCTCTGCATGACGCTGAGGAGCCCCTGCGCAAACATATTTGCGCTGTGCCAGGCAGGCGGTGGCACAAGCTGCGGCACGTTTGTCAGTCTTTTTGCGTACAGGCAGAAGAAGTCTTGCTGTGAGTGTTTTCCGTGATGAAATTTCCAGCTGGAATATCTCAGCATGTGTCAGTTCCTTTGCAGTGCACCAGCTCACAAGTGCTTGTGCTGTCAGCTTGGTACAATGTGCAGCGGTGTGCTTGCTGGTGCAGTGTCTGATTACTAAGAGCATTACTAACTATGTGTGCCTTGAGGTGGAACATTCACTTGATATGTTGACATGTGTGCTGCATGCAGTCCCCAACTGCAGTGCCGGTCAAACCCTGGCAGCCATGTGCACAACAAAGTCAACCTTCTTCACACCGCCAACCGACTGTGTTGGCTCTTGGTCGGCTTGGGGCAGCTGCAGCAAGCCTTGCGGCAATGGCACACAGACAGCCAACTACACAGTAACAACAGCAGCTCAAAACGGTGGCCTGGCATGCCCGGCAGTCAATGGGTCTACTAGCAGCCAGCCATGTAACACGCAGGCATGCCCATCGCCATCACCCAGCCCCAGCCCCAGCC
>RWJK01001391.1:0-44755 GCA_004335835.1 Scenedesmus sp. ARA3 | reverse complement strand
TCACCATCACCAAGCCCCACCCCTGCAAGCCCATCACCAACAGCAAGCCCATCGCCCAGCCCATCATCCAGCCCATCTGCAGCTGTAAGTCCATCACCCAGCCCCAGCCCACCACCCAGCCCATCACCAACACCAACAGCGCCAGACAGTCCCAGCCCCTCCCCCGCTGCTTCGCCATCACCCAACAACCCCAGCCCGTCACCATCACCGGCTGCCTCTCCTTCAGCCTCTCCAGACAGCCCCAGCCCATCACCTGATACCTCTCCAGCGCCAAGCAGCCCCAGCCCGTCACCATCACCTGACGGCCCATCACCCTCCCCACTGCCAAACAACCCCAGCCCATCACCAGTTGCTTCACCTGCACCAGACGGCCCCAACCCATCACCAACATTTGACAGCCCATCACCAACACCTGACAGCCCCAGCCCATCACCCGCAGCTGACAGTCCTGCACCAACCAGCCCCTCACCATCTCTAGGCGCCTCACCCTCACCTAACAGTCCCTCTCCTTCACCTGATATCTCATCACCACTACCTGGCAGCCCTTCGCCTGCGCCATCACCTGATGCTTCACCACCAGCAGATAGTTACTCACCCTCCCCACATCCTGAAAGTCCTAGCCCATCACCAGAACCAAGCAGCACATCTCCCAGCCCAGGAGCATCACCAGCTGCTGCTGCTGCTGACAGCCCGTCACCGTCACCACAACTAGCCGTCGCCTCACCATCGCCCAGCCCAGTCGTGCCAGAAGTGTCACCAGCAGCGTCACCAGCAGCGCCACCAGAAGTGTCACCAGCAGCGTCACCAACAGCGTCACCAGCAGCGTCACCAGCAGCGTCACCAGTGGCGTCACCAGCAGTGTCACCAGCAGTGTCACCAGCAGAGTCACCAGCAGCATCACCAGCAGTGTCACCAGCAGTGTCACCAGTGGCGTCACCAGAAGTGTCACCAGCAGCGTCACCAGCAGCATCACCAGCAGCGTCACCATCACCGTCACCACAACCAGCAACACCTCCTACCGCCAGCCTTGCGGCGTCACCTGCTGCTGCAAATACCCCATCCCCATCTCCATCTTCATCACCAGCAGCAGCAGCAACACCCAGCCCTAGTCCATCAGCACCATCCCCGTCCCCATCACCAATACCTCAGTCAAGTCCAGTAGCAGCAGCAGCACCTCCATCATCCCCAGCCCTCCTAACAGAGCCCCTGCTCATCACTGGTCCAGCAGTGCTGCCGCCGCTGCCACCCATGAATGAGACAGGCATCATCATCAAAGCAGGCAATGTCACCATTGTAGGCGTCAAGATCGAATCCGCTGCTGCTGCCGCGCTGGTGACTGACAGCAGCAGCAGCAGCAGCAGTGTGAATGTTACGGCGGCGGCTGCCAACTTGAAGACGCGGTCAGCTGCTTTCAACGGCAGCCTGGGGTTTTTCACGCTTGGGGTTGAGGTGCAGGTCTTGGGAGAGTTTGCCCTGCAGGTGAGATATGTTTTTTGTATCTGTTCTCCGTGACTCAATCTATCTTTGCTGGCTATGCTGTGGTGCAAACAGCCGCGTGTTTTGTGCGGCCCATATGTGCGGCAGCACTGAACAACACCATACACAACGGCCAAATAATGCACGTACATGAACATATTGATATTATTGGCATCCTGCTTGGCTATTATATTATTGGCTTGTCGCTTTTGTCAAATGCACCTGCAGAGGGCCATGGATTGGCAGTACAACACAACCGTGAAGGCCTGGACCACGTCTGTGGCCATGGCTGGCAAGTTCACACTGACCAGGGATGAGACTGTCCAAGGCCAAACAGTGAGCGAAGCAGGATCAAAGAATGCTGGTCACAGCAGCAGCAGCAGCAGCAGCAGCAGCAGCAGCAGCAGCAGCAGCATTTCTGCAGTGGGTTCTTGGGAGGTTTTGTTGGGCACTTGTAGTGCATTGCTGACATTCTAGCTGGATGGTTGTCTCCTGCAGTCGGAACTGGAGAACATTGCACACCCGCTGCCAGCTACACTCTATGTTGTTATAAGACAATCAGCTGCTGGAACTTCTGCAGACTTCAAGGCTTGCACTTCCTGGCATATTCAAGACATGTTTACAATGCTGTGCTGCATGTGCAGGTCAGCAGATAGTCCTTGGACTACCGAGTCACAACAACTGATTTTGAATGATTGCCATGGCAATCCCTTGCTTGCACTGCATATCTGTTTGCCATGCTGTACTGTATGTGCAGGTCAGCAGTCAGTCTATGGATTCACGAGTCAATGGCTCCCTCAGCCTGTACAGCAGCATTTACCCTGGACCAGGATTCAATGGTGGGCCACCACAGCTATGTAGCACCTGCCTCATGCACCCAGTGCATTGTTGTTGGCCTTGGTCAAGTTTCAACAGCTCCTCTGCTGTGCTAAGTTGCTTGCTGTCATCACAGCAGCACTAGTCAGCTTAGTTACATAGCCTTGGAAGTGTTACAATTGTGTTCCATGTGCCCTGCCATCTTTTCTGCAGGCGTGTATGACTGGGCAGGGCAGTTGGAGCTCAATCCAGACCCCTTCATAGTATGGTCAGATGCAACAGACCTGCTGACACCAGGCGGCAACAGCAGCAGCAGCAGCAAGCGCAGATCGCTGCAGCAGGCAAGCAGCAGCACTGGTAATGTGCCTGTGCAGGGCCGGGTAGCTGTGCGAGAAACTGCAAGCGGCAGCAGCAGCAGCAGCAGTCCGGTATCCGCAAGTGACTCAGCAGCAGTAGCGCTGGATGAATCTGGCGATATCATGGTGCTAGGGCCGCCTCCAGTTGATGTCTGCCAGGCAACCCCTGCTGCATGTCCAGCTGCAGCAGCAGCACCTACAGTTAAGCTGCCACAGCCTGGAGCTCCAGCTACATCAGATGACAGCACACAACAGCCGGCTGGAAGGTTGCCAAAACTGCAGATCCCAGGGCTAGCAGTCAGCCCCAAAGTGCTGATTGTTATAGCGGCTCTGGCAGGGCCGACAGCGCTGGCACTTTGTGCAATGGGCATTGTAGCAGGTGTGTTGCATCGCAAGAAGAAACGGCAGCGCGAGCAGCAGCAGCAGCAGCATCACCAGAAGCAGCCGCAGCAGCAGCAGCAGCAGCATGCAACAGCAGGAAATGCAGCAGATGAGCCGCACCCTGAGCCAGCATGCAGCGGGGAAGGGTCATTTGAGGGCGCAGCAGGCAGCAGCGGCAGCAGGCCCCATAACAGGGGCTCCGCAGTGCGCAGGAGGATCTCAAGCACAGCTGGATATGGCAGCAGCCACGAAGGAGCCACCAATGACAGCAGCAGTGGCAGCAGCAACGCAGTAGATAGCCAGACAGGCAGTTATAACAGAGGCCGTGGCTCCAGGTTTGGGAAGAAGCGTGCTCCTGGAGCTAACTCAGCTCCTGCACTCGAGCATAGCACAAATGGCAGCCCTGTTTGCAGCCCGGACTCGAGCTCTGGAGAGCTTGATGAGAGGAACTTGCCGGTGCACCGTGCTGGCAGCGTTACTGCCACAGAGGTGCAGTTTTTGGATGTAGGAGAGACTGGATTTGGCAGTGTGTGTGGTGCTGCTGCTGCTGCTGCTGCTGTGCCTGGAAGATCTGCTGCACTGCATTTGGCTAGAGGAGGCAGCGTTGACCTGCAGTCAATGTTTGAGCCTGCAGCAGCAACTGATCCCAGGCCCAGCAAGCAGCACCGGCAGCAGCAGCAGCAGCAGCAGCAGCAGAGTGGCCTGAGATCTTCGCTATCGGGTATGGCACATGGCATCAAAACCGCAGTCAATGGGCTGCTGCGGTCAAGCCAAGCTGGAGCTGCCTACAAAGTGCCAAAGTCAGGTGAAGCCACACTGCGCAGCAGCTTGGATTACACACCAGCTCACAGCATGGGTGAGAGAGGGCCAACTCTGCCAGGTGCGAGACACGACTCTGTGACTATGCCAGCAGCAGAATATGCAGCAAGAGCAGCTGAGGTTGCTGCACAGTTGGAAGGGACTGGGAACATTTTGCAAGCACACCAGCAGCAGCATCTGCTGCTTGCGCCGGCTGCTACGAGTGCCCAGCTGCAGCGGACAGTGCCAGCAAAATGGGTGCTGCCGACAACAACAACATCACATGCTTTTGGAGCAGCAGCGAGCAGCTATGCTGCAGGAAGCCTTCAGCAGCAGCACACAAAACATATGAGTGATGAAGCAGCAGCACAGGCAGCAGCTAGTGAGCTGTTTATGACGCCATCTAGGTGGCAGCAGCAGCAGCAGCAGCGGCGGCAGCAGTAGCCACCCGTACGCGGTGTTTGGTGACTCAAGTTGCGTTCATGTGTGGGGTTTAGGGTGCAGCTGTGAGCAGCTGCATTACATATGAGTGATGATGCAGCTGCACCGCCGCCTTTTGGCTATAGCGCTTTGTTTGTGACGCCATCCAGGTGGCGGCAGCAGCAGCAGTAGCAGCAATAGTGTACTAAATGTAGCAGCAGCAGACAGCAGATGGTGGAGGTGCGTATAAGGCATCTCTAGTGTGAGTGTTTTGGTTGCACCTGTTTCACGACGAGAAAAGGATGTTGAAGGCTGTTAGGCTGTCACTGGTCACAATGGTTAACGCAAGCAGTGTATGATGACCGTTCTTTTGCCTTGTGGCTTCATTTGTGAACGCCTGCCTGCATGCTGTGATTGGGTCGTTGTGACCATGCATAGCCATATGGCCAAAGTTTGAGGTGTCTGCTGCAACACATCACATGGTGCGGATGGTGTGTTGAATGTGCAGCATTATCAATAGTCAGTGCGACCTTTTCTCGCATGCTGCATGACTTGCATTCCAGCACTGCTGCTACTTGTGTCCTCATGGCTGCAGAAGCCTTTCCACCTTCCCAACAAAACTGGTTCTTGAAGCTGCTGGCAGCTCCAGTTGGGGCCTTCTGTTGAGGCCTTTCCATATTTTCAGGGACTGCTTCTCACTTGTCTCTGTTTGGCTGCAGAAGCCATTTCACGCTTCATGACGAATGTGTTTTTGAAGCTGCTGGCAGCTCCATCATGGTGCGGTCTTCTGTTGAGGCATATGCCAGCTGGCATCTGAGCAGCTGCCCACATCAAAAGTTTACATAGAGCATTAGGCACTGCCAATCTGCTGCAGATGCTGTAGCATCTGCGGCCTTGGACAGAGCGCGCATGCTTCTCTGGACTGAGTCCAACAAACCAATTTAGTGCATTTCCTGACCTTGCTGTTGTGAGTTCTGCCAGCAGCTGTCTTACAGCCATAGGTGCAATGGTTGCATTTGCTCGAGTTGCAGTTGGTTGACTATCATGTACCTGCCATGTTGTGACGTGATGCGCCTTTCTCACCTTTTAGTACGTATTGCATGACTACTAGCATTGTGGCCAACCCTGAAACACGGGCATTTTTGTATGTCCTAAGACCAGTACAAGTGTGGTATACCCAAGGACCAGTGACAATGTGGTATGCCCTAAGACCACTGGACTCATGGTACACCAAGGTGCAACAGCACCTCGGTTTGCCTGGGTCGTCAGCCTTATCATGCTCGCAGGGTGATCGGGACCACCGTCACCAGCAGCTGCTGCTAAAGAGACTGCTTGCAAGCAGTCGTCTATGTGTGAAACAGAGTGCAATGTGGGTGAAGTGTAGCACGCAAGGTGTACACATTGCAGCATGCATGATGCTGGCTCAATGCTCTACATGGGCCATGCCATTGGCTCTGTACAACAGCTTTGTCTCTCTGATGCATATTGATGGCTGGAGGAGCTGCACTACGTGCAATGCATGTTGTGCTGCACTGAAAGTGAGCACTGCACAGTACATCAACGGCATATGCATCATGCATGCTGTCAACCCCCCCATGTAGGCCAGGCCTAGCTAGGCCTGTAGGCATCAGTGGAGCTGGGGCTGCACTGGTCTGCCCACCCGACAACAAATGTGCACACGTGCTGCAACGCCACAGCCTTACATGGTGGCCAGTAAACTGACTTGGCACAGCTATACGATGCATGACTAATCGCTGGGTTGCAGCAGTAATGGGTTGAGCTAGCACATGCGAGACTTGCAGTGCCGGCATGGTGCAGCCCGCAACTGAGTGTGCACTGGCAGCATGAAGAGAGCGTGCTGATATCTATTTGAGGCCCTCACTGCGCGTTAATGCTGCGCATGTAATCTTAGGTTGCATACAACATCCAGCCTGCAAGCTGTCAACATACAACAGCAGCATGAATTCAGTACTGGCTAGTGGCTAGCCACAGCGCTGTGGCAGGCCCGTCAGGTTGCATACCAGGAGGGTGCCCCGCTGCCTGAAAGATTCCGAAGCCTTAACAATCTGCAAACTCGATGCTGCAGAGAATCAGCACTGTCGTGATATGTCATCGGCAAGCTGCTGCGAGACCAGCGTCGCTGACACGCCAATCCACTCGTAGCCTACGACTCGTAGGTCTACGGTCTACGGCAGAATTGCGCAGAAATGTCAACAGTATCAAAAGGTTAAACTGATTGCAAAAGTAAGGTCTCTGAAGTCTTGGGTCACACGTCGCGGTTGGCGCCGAGCTTGCCGCCAAATCATGCCTAGAACAGTACTGCTGCTTTTACTCAAGGTCCTTCCCCACTGCTGCCTCCACTACTTGTTCCCGCCTCAAAATATACTTTGATAAGCTTGTTGTGTTGTTTATATGCATTCTAAGCTCAGCACACAGGCTTCCTGCTGCCACAAATGCTGACGTGTCAACAGCAGTCTCGTCGTAGTTGGCCACGGACCTGGGGAGGGGGTATATAATCACTTCCAGCAGAAGTCTTTGTCAGGTAACAGAAGCAGGTGAAGTCCAAACCCCTCAATTTGGACTCAATACTTAAACCTGCCGTGCGCCTGGTGCCCGAACCGCTGCGTGGGCGGGGCACCAGGTGCACATGCTGGCAAGGCGCTGCTGTGTGGTGCCTGCGTCGCGGAGTGGCCGGGCAGCACATACACATCTGACAGGTGCATCACCGGCATGGTGTGGCTTGCAGCCGTTAATGGCGGGGCATATGAGGTGCGTACATTTGCTTTTGCAGGCATGCGCATGGCCGTGTGCGAGAAACCGCCAGCACCAACACCACTGGCTGCCCCTGCCCCTGCTGCAATGATGGAGCATGAATTGGCTGCAGCTGCTCGCATCACTGGCTTGTGACCAGCTGCTACATCACGGTACGCATCATCACTAACACATCAGTCGAATACCCATCTTTCCATCAGGCACAGATGCAGTACACTGCCATGCCGTGTGTTACATAGAGATCTATTTATCATGATGATCATTGGCATAAAGCTGTGTTGTTCCCAACTCAAGTTCCAACTGCTGACAACTGCAGGGAACCTCCATCTTGCAAGAAGATGCCGCTTGATGGCCCAGCGCTGCCAGCTGCAGCGGCGCCATTTAAACCACTTTCAGATGCATCTGGTTGCTGCCTTTTGTTGTACACACGCTTCCACAGCCAGTGCTTGGCCCAGCGCTGGTTTATCAGCTCCAACTGGACGTGCTTTGTGTTTGGCAGCAGCAGCAGCGTGAACACCTGCGCAGCATCAATCACATTTCACAATTTCACCTTTGGGATTTACACAGGCAACCTGGCCCGTTTGGGGAGCCAATGACAGGCTCATTGGGCAATCATTCCTTGTTGTTGGGTGCTTGTGGCACAGACACACAGAGAGAGAGAGACGCACCACTACACGCATGCTCAAGAGGGGGCCCGCAGACATTTTGAGCTGCCTACAACACCTCAAATGCATGCTGGCGTAAGTGCTGCATTCATGCGGCTGGCAGCTGTGCTGGTTGCCTCTAAAGCAGCATCGATGCTGCTGGGGTTGATATCAACCCTGGCAGCATCGTGCAAATCATGACATGGACGCTGTTGCGTCTTACAAGATACAGCATCAGCCTGTTTCTGGCCATCTTGTTGTGTTTAGCACGCGTCTCACACACTCACCGCTACAACCAGGTTGCTGGCAGCCGCCAGGAAAAGGCTTCTGGTGGCCATCTTGCACAGCATCGCTGCCTTGAAGGCGGTGCTAACACCGTGCATAAGGTAATCCAGGCCGATCGCGATTGCCACTGCATGCGCGCGTGTAGACAGCGGCTGCAGCACAAACAAGGATGCAAGGCAAGAGCAGCAGCAGCAGCGGCGCGGCCAGTCAAGTCAAAATCCCTCTGCTGCTGGTGTGCACAATAACACAGAACAGCAAATGTATGGAACCTGCGATACCACATCAGACACTGACAGCAGCAAACTGCTGTACACACAGCAGGGCGTGATCAGTTCAAGGCCACGCCAAGGAAAAACGAGTTTGTCCTACAACCTCACCTGCTTCTCTGTCGCCGCTACAGGGAACATGCTCAGCAGGCCTCCACTGGCTGCCAAGTTCCTAGCAAACAGAGCCAGCATCACAGCAGGAGCAGCGGCAGAGGCTGCAGCTGCCGTCAAAAGCAGCCCCAGGCTAATGACCAGCCTTTTGCTGCTGCTGCTGTGACGATTTGATGCACCGTGCATGTATGGCATAGAGCCGATTTGCTCGGGTTTAAAACCAGCTCTTCCCAGCCCACCTGGTTCTCTGTCGCCACCACAGGGAACATGCTCAGCAGGCCTCCACTGGCTGCCACATTTGTAGCAAACAGCGCCAGCATCACAGCCGAAGCAGCAGCAGGTGCACCTTCTGCTGCAGCTGCAGTAATCAAGTGCAGCCCTAGGCCGATGGCCAGCCAGGTAGCTGCTGCTGCAGAGCAGCCGCATGTTATGATGGCTCGCGGGCTGACAAAAGCAGTGGCTGCAACAGCAATAAGGCAACCTGCAGGGCAATATAAGGCAGGCAGACAAGGTTGCTGTCAGAGCATCTGTTGTGGCTGGTTGCTGGGTGAAAAAGCGGCTTGTGACAGTCTGATCGTGCTTGAGGAGTGGAGGGCAGCTGATGCTGCAGCAACGTTTCCCTGCAAAGCTGAGAAGCGTTTGCACAGCGCTTGATCCAGGCTGCTGCAAGGTTGCAAGTCTGTGCACACTTACCAATTGTGCCTGCAGCGCCGACCACGCTGGCTCCAATGAGGTTCGCATGTTCAGGGAAGATGGCTTGCAGCAGCGGGGACAGCGCATATGCCATCAGCTTGAAGCTGCCTGCAGCAACATGCAAAGGCAGCAGATCACATGCAGCGCTGTCAGCGTGTTGGTGTGTCGCCTAACATAGTGCATAGGCCATGAGCTTGAAGCTGCCTGCAGGATCATGCAAAGGCAGCAAATGCAGTAAATTCCTGAAGTGTCAACAGGTGTTGGGAGCGTTGCATCAGTGCATTGCTCGAATGAGTGGCTTGGAGCGACAGAGGAAGCGCAGCATACGCGCAGCATGCCGTAACAGCGGCGCCGATGGCTTGTTTTGCCACAGACGCGGCTAGCATCAGCCAGCGCCTACTGGTACAGATGAACAGACACACATACACTCGTGCCTTGCACTGCATAGAGTGCTGGCATACTATATGAGCGCTTGGCAGGCATTTTCTGCCCACCTGCTGCCTGGATGAACAGCGCCAGCACTGAGCTGACAAATAGCGGAGGCAGGCTGCTGCGCTGCCACAACTCCCGCAGATTCTCCATCATGATGCCCACCTGCAGTGTGGGAGCAAGCACACAGTGCACAGCAGCCTTGTCAGACCTGGTCAGCTGCAGCATCACTTGCAAGGCGCAGGTTTTCCATCATGATGCCCACCTGCAAGGTGTGAGAGCAAGCACATGGTGTAAGCAAAAAGGCAGATGCAGAGGGCGGCGGAGGCAGGCTGCTGCGCTGACGCAGCACCCGCAGGTTGTCCATCATGATGCTCATCTGAGCAATGTGTGAGCAGAACACACGGTGTAAACACATGACATATGCAGAGGGCAGGTTTGACACGTGTTGCATCACACGTTGGTTGGTAGGCGCTGCATGGTCCACACATGGGCTTGCGGAAACACTGTTGAGTATCGCTGTTGCAAACTGTTCTGCATAAATGCGCAGGAGCACCAGCACCTGTGAGCGACACGAGAACGAAGGCGGCGAGTTGTGCCTGACACAGGCATAAAGCGAGCTACCAGCTGCCAAACTAGCAGCCCGTCTAACTTTGACTTGTTACCTTTGACTTCATGACATGGCTAGGCCTGCCTGCTGACTTCCAGATATCCACAAGCTCCTTGTTGCAGTCATAAAAAGGACCCCGGATTATCCTGCAAGCACAAATCAGCAGCTTTTGTGTGAGCTGGGCGCAAGCACAGGCAAGAGCTAGTTGACAAACCAACCAACAATCTGGCCAAAGATATGCATGCCAACAGCGTGCTGCACTGCTCAAGGCATGTGACACCAGAGACCTAGCTTGACAAAAAGACGCTGGGGAGCAGCTAGCTCAAGAAGACGTGTTATGATGGTGCACAGCAAGGACAGCCAACAGCATGTACGACACCAACCTTATGGATGCAACGTGCCAGTGTTGTGATGTAGCATGTCATTGTTACATGTGTGCGCTGCTGCAGCTGTTTTGCACACTTGCCTCAGCATGTCCCGGCCTTCCGCCAGGCGCCCCCGCTGTATAAGCGAGTTGGGCGTCTCAGGCAGCCAGATGATCAGCAGCAGCATGACAAGTGCCGGCCATGCGCCTGCAAGGCAGCGCAGACAGTGTGGTTCTTGAGGTTTGTACTTTTGATAGCGCAAGGAGGGACTGCGTTGCATGCAGCCAGATGATGAGCAGCAGCATCACCAGGGACGGCCATGCACCTGCAAGGCAGCGCAGGCAGTGCGGTTTAGGGGTCTGGCACTTGTAACAACGCAAGGACAGACTGCGTTGCATGCAGCCAGATGATGAGCAGCAGAATGACCAGGGACGCCCATGCGCCTGCAAGGCAGCGGAACAAGTGCACTCTAGTCCGTTTGATGAAGCCAGCCCGCCAATGCGACGCTTGCTGCATCCACGCATCAAATTGCCTATGCCAGTGAATTCAGCATGCAGCACACGATACTCAAACAGCAGCCATACAGCAATACCCCAAGCAGCAGAGAGGCAGCAACCCCATGAACTCACCGAGTGCAACCACCACCCTCCATGCCTGCGGCAGCTCAGTGTGTTCCATTGCAGACATGCACAGCATGCAGGCCCACAGCCCGCAGCTGCGGCCAACAGCAGAAGCAGCGAGAAAGCCGGCTCTCCACTGGGGAGGGGCAATCTCTGCACACTCCACCCAGGTGGAGTGCAGCAGCGGGGCGATACCAAGCCCGATCAGTAGCGTGCCGAGCAGCAGCTGCACCCATTGTTGCGCGGACGCTTGCAGGATTTGGCCTGCATGATATAATTGATGTATGTGCGGCAGGCAGGCAGGCAGGCAGGCAGGCGGGGTGGAAGGGTGGTAAGGTGCAGAGCGCTGTTGAGTAGGGTGGAGTGCACAAAGTACTGCAGTGTGATTGGACCTTGTGGAAATGAGACAGTGTAGTCTGCAAAGGTGGCATGCGAAGGTGGCGTGCAGCAGGGGGGCACTGCAATGCCCAGGCTGATTGAAAGGGTGCCGAGCAGCAGCTGCACCCATTGTTGCGCGGACGCCTGCAGGATTTGACCTGCAGGAAGACAGAAAAGGTACACAGCAAAATTGAGCCGCACAGACTGTTGAGGAGGTGGCTGTTGTGTTGGAGCTGCTGGAACCACAATGCAGGTTGGCCTGGGGATGCAGGGTGATGGGCAGGCGGCAGGCAGGCAGGTGGTAAGGTGAGCAGCAACACGTGACCGCATTATGTGGGTTGAGCTTTGCTTGAGGCCAAGGATCGCTGCAGTGAGCCGGGCCCTTGCATAAAAATACCAGCTTGCGCAATGGTGAGCTGTGCTGGGTGGTGACAGCTATCCAAGCACAGCGACAGCCAGCAAAACTACTCCGGAGCAGTGCTAAGCATCAGCTGCCATATCACTCACCAGCCAGCACTAGCACAACACCTGCGAATGTGGCAACACGCCTACCAGCCAGCCAGCCTGCTCAGCCACGCAGCCGGCACAGCCATGTAAACGCGACCTTGATGAAAAAGCTACCACCACTCACCAGCCAGCACCAGCACAACACCAGTGAATGTGGCAGCACGCCTTCCAGCCAGCCTGCTCAGCGCTGAGCCATACAGCAGGCACAACCATGTAAACGCGACCTTGAGCAACAAGCTACCATCACTCACCAGCTAGCACCAACACGACACCAGTGAAGGTAGCAGCACGCCTTCCAGCCAGCCTGCTCAGCGCTGAGCCACGCAGCCGGTACAACCATGTAAACTTTACATTGAATGCGACCTTGATGAAAAGGCTACCACCACTCACCAGCCAGCACTAGCACGACACCAGTGAATGTGGCAGCACGCCTACCAGCCAGCCGACTTAGCCAAGCAGCAGGCAGCGCTGCAGTAGCAGTTGCCGCCATGCGCAGCGTGACAAACCACGCCCGTGCTGTGCTGCTGATGTCACACCAGCAGGGGTTGTAGTGCATGATGGCGAGCCATGCTAGCAGCTGCTGGCGCAAGGAAGTCAGCAACATACATAGCAACAGAAACAGCAGGCACCACTCACCAGCTAGCACCAGCACGACCCCAGTGCATGTGGCAGCACGCCTACCAGCCAGTCTGCTGAGCCAAGCAGCAGGCAGCGCTGCAGCAGCAGTTGCCGCCATGCGCAGGGTGACAAACCACGCCCGTGCTGTGCTGCTCAAGTCACACCAACAAGGGTTTGGGTAGCGGCACGTCAGCAGCTCCTGCTGCTGCACTGCTGCTTGCGTCACAGAGGCAGAGGCAACCTGCACAACAGCCGCACCGGCATTCTGATGAGCTTTTAAGACTGTGGAGAATGGCTGTTGCAGCCTGCAGGCATCATGCAGTGCATGCAATGTGCAGCTGCAGTGCCTGGCTTGGTCAGGCTATGCTGGCACAGCGTGTGCTCAAGTTTGTGATGCGCGAGCTTGGCCAGAGCAGTGACGCTCTAGTGGCAGTAACTCTTCTCGTGCCAGCATTGCCGATTGCGCTGCCACAACACTCCAGTGGCTCTGCTCAAGCTGCTGCTGCTGCTGCTGCTGCTGTTGCTGCTGCAACCTTCCTTGTTGTAGAAGTTCATAAGGAATGGCAACTTGCTGGGTCCACCATGCCTGCTGCTGCTGCTGTTGCCACCTGCCTTGTTATAAAGGTTCATAAGGAATGGCAGGGTAGCTGGGTCCACCATGCTGCTGCTGTTGCTGCTGCTGCTGCTGCTGCTGCTGCTGCAACTTGCCTTGTTGTAGAAGTTCATAAAGAACGGCAGAGTCGCCGGATCCACCATGCCAGCTGCATCCACAAACCCGATGATGTAACCGGCTGTCATAGCAGCCCAGAGCGCCACCTGCATCGTTGCAGGAAAGCGCGCATAAGGCAGATGAGTTGATTGGGTTGCTGGGTCCACCATGCCAGCTGCATCCACAAAGCCGATGATGTAACCGGCTGTCATGGCAGCCCACAGCGCCACCTGCATCGTTGCACATAAAGCAGATGGGTTGAGTGGGTTGCTGGGTCCACCATGCCTGCTGCATCTACAAAGCCGATAATGTAGCCGGCTGTCATAGCAGCCCACAGTGCCACCTGCATAGTTGCACGAATGTGCGCATAAAGCAGATGAGTTGACTGTGTAGCTTAGCCATGCCTGCTGCATCCACAAAGCCAGTGACTCATTGGCTACATCGGATCTAACCGGCTGTCGTAGCAGCCAAGAGAGCTACCTGCACGTTTGCAGGAAAGTGCGCATAAAGCAGATGAGTTTGATGGGTTGCTGGCTTCATCACGCCTGCTGCCTCCACACAGCCAATGATGTAGCCGGCTGTCATGGCGGCCCACAGATCCACCTGCATCGTTGCGGGAAAGTGCACATAAAGCAGACGGGTTGAGTGGGTTGCTGGGTCCACCATTCCAGCTGCGTCCACAAAGCCAATGATGTAACCGGCTGTCATAGCAGCCCACCGCGCCACCTGGCATGGTTGCAGGAAGATGTGCAGCAAGCATGTTACACGGAATGCTGGGCATAGCTGCAAGTGGTGGGAACGTATAGCATTCAGGCAGCAGTGCTGGCAGTAGGCTACACTGTGATGCTGCCGTTCTATTGTCGGTGCGCAATGTGTGTGCATCTCTCTGTCAGCAGTGTTGCAACACAGCAGTGGAGATGCAGTCGCCGCTGGTGAGCGCAGCTATTTGGAAACGCCTTCGCACTTCAAGTAACACGAGCAGTTGCAGGCTCTGCTGTCTCAACCTTACCCAGACAGCCGGTGTGACTGGTGCTCTGTTGCTGCTGCTGCTGCTGTTGCTGCTGCCTTCCCGCTCCACGTCTCCTTGCATGTCTGCGACGCTGCTTGGAGCTGAGATATGAAACCTAAGTAGCACCATTGCGGTACTGCAAGCGTAGACTGCCTCAACAGCATTGCTGTCACGCCAGTGCTGGATTTGATTGCCCCGTGCGCGGTAACCAGCCACCTATGTATGCGTAGTGACGCTAGCAGTCATAACCGTTGAAGTTACCGAAATAGTAAACATAGAATCGCCTTTGTTCCTGGTCTTTCGTCTCTCGTATCAACCTGTTACGCATAGCCCTACACCCGTCACAGACCCTGTTCGTACGCGTAAAACATGTTGTCACAGCAGTTAATGTGCCTTAATTTATGCAGACGACCGTGCAAGGCACTCCAATAGCATTGCGCTGCATGTCCATGCCAAGACGCACCTGTTCAGTCTGCACTACGAAGCTCCACATGAGACGCTGTGCATCATGCGTGTGCGCTGAGCATTCGCCAAGAGCTCCACCCTTGCCAACAGTACACCAGCTACATCAACCCCTGCCTTCAGCGGCAGCAAAACCCATGACCGGCACCGCATGGTGCCTCAGCATCCGTTGCGCTGTTGCCGTGCGCTGTTTCACGTGTCAGATAGCTGCACTGCAGGTAGCGGTAGCTGTGCAAAGTGCTTGACACCATGCTAATGAAGAACATATGTTGATCAACCCCCTAGCCCTGCTGCCAGTACACCTTCTGCTGCTGTGGCACCTGCGAGGCACGATGCTGCTGCAGTGCTGCTGCTGCTGCTGCTGCTGCTACTGCTGCTGCTTCGATCCAGACTTGCACTACTAGTCACTGTCATCCATCCTGCCTGGTCAGGCGGCAGAGAAGGCTCCACTACCGCTGCTGCTCCTGCTGCATCTTCACTCACACCTGCTGCTGCAGGAACGCCCCCTTGCCGCTGCTGCTGCTGCTCGCCGCCGTCTATACTCCCTGCTGCAACAGGCACACTCCTTGCACCGCTGCTGCTGCTGCTATTGCTGCTGCTCATGCTGCCCGCTGGCCGCAATGAGATGTTGCGCAAATAGCCTGTGCGTGTTCGCTCTACGCATGGATGCCAGTTCCACACCATGTCATGCAGCGTTGAGTTAGGCATAACATCAGCTGATCTGTACTTGCCAAAGTGCTGCCCGAATGCGCCGAACACTTTGCTCTTGTGGCAGCTGCTGCGTTACCGAGTGATGTTGCCACCAGCTGCTTGTTGCTGCACCTTTTGCGCCTCTTCTGCTGCAATGGCATCCAACAGAGAAGGCTCCGCTCCTGCTGCTGCCGCTGCTGCTGAAGCATCTTCACTCACACCAGCTGCTGCAGAAACACCCCCTTGCCGCTGCTGCTGCTGCTCGCCGCCGTCTACACTCCCTACTGCAGCAGGCACACTCCTCGCACTGCTGCTGCTCATGCTGCCCGCTGGCCGCAATGAGATGTTCCGCAGGTAGCCCGTGCGTGTTCGCTCCACCCCCGGGTGCCAATTCCGCACCATGTCACGCAGCGTTGAATCAGGCATGACATCAGCTGATCTATACTTGCCAAAGCGCTGCCTGAATGCTGTGAACACTTCGCTCTCGTGGCAGCGCCCGCTGCGCTGCAGGCGCACGTCTGCAAAGCCGGCTGCAGCACACAACATGCAGCAGCACGGAAGGGTTGAGTTTCAGTTGTGCGTGGATCAAATGCACCAGAGCTGTTATGTGCAGATCCAGCTTACCATACCAGCGCTCGCTGCCAACAATTCGCCACTCAATGAAATAGCAACCACTTACTAGCAGCAACCCTTGTATTCAAATTCTTGACAGCAGCTCTGGTCAAACATGGTCAAACCTGGCCAAACCTGGTCAAACTTACCAAAGTCTTGCCACTGCGACTCCAGCGTCTGCGCCTCCGCCACGCTCAGCCGCTTGGGCCTGCCCACTTCAAAAATGCCAGCAGCAAAAAGTGCACCGATGCCGCTGCTTATTGACCATGTGGGATCCCCGAGCCCTGCTTCTAGCACGCCTGCTGCTGCTACGCCTCCTGTTAGGCACGCTGCTGCTGCTGCTGCTTTGATCCAGAAGGGCACTTGGTAGTCTATGGCATCCACACTGCATGTGCAGGCAGCAGAGGGCGCACAGGCAGGAGGTCTTGGCACAGATGCAGGACGCAAGGGTGGTATGACTCATGAAAGTGCAAGCTGCCGGTAATACGGTTTGTCTTGCAGGCAGCAGAAGCAGGCTTTCTAAAAGCAACGACTCACGGCTGCTGCACTGCATGCCAAAGCTGGTTCATGAACCTGTCTAAGGGCCGGCTGTAGATGCATCACGCCGCTAGAGCAGCACCAATGGTTGCAACGCAATGCTACAGCTTGCATTCAACGCAATACCTCACAGCTGCTATGTTGCGCGGCCAAGGATATTAATGAGCCAGTCTTAGCCCCAGCTGTTGGCAACCACGCCGCTCGAACACAACAATCACAACCACAGTGCAGCCTGATTACTCACGGCTGCTGTGTTGCGCGGCCAAGGATGTTCATGAGCCAGTCTGAGGGCCGCTCCGTGTCAAAGTTGCCCAGGAAGACCAGCAGCAGCTGCACAGGGCTCAGGTACCACAGCGCAACAGCCCATAGCAGCGCACCAGTCGCATCACCTGCAGCAGCAGCAGCAGCAGCCATTCTGGCATTACTCACCCAGGCCAAGGCTTGCAAACCCCAGCGCTGCCAGTGCTCCACTGATGCTGTCATCATCGCTGTACAGCAAACCTCACCTCACTGCTTGACAAGTGTTGTTGACAAATAATGCAGTCACGGCGCCTTTTGCTCACCTAGGCCGAATCCTGCAAAGCCCAGAGCAGCCAGTGCTTCGCTGATGCTGTCATCATCATTATACAGCACATCAGCCAGCTCATCCCGCATGTTGGTCAGCGTGTAGGCAGCAGAGCCCACAAACAGGAATACTGCAGGGGCAGACATGACATTTGCAGGAGGCCACACAGCAGCATGAGCAGTAATGCTATGCAGTTTGATAAGGTTCAGGACTTGCTGTTTTCTAACCATACCATTTCTGGCTGCAATGAGTGATGCAGGAGTGCCAGTGTCAGGTAACCAGGTGGTTGCTTCAACAGCACAGTTTAAGCTCATTATGTCACCAGCTTGTTTGAACAGCTGTGCTGCAGTGCAGCAGTGCGTCAATAAACATAGCTGCGCTGCTGCTGCTGCTGCTGCTGCTGCTGCTGCTGCTGCTGCTGCTGCTGCTGCTGGCAATGCCTAGCCTGTGCTTGCGTGCAGCACTCACGTGCTGCTGGGATGCCTGCAGAGCTGCTGCCACCTTCACCACCGTTGTCATTGTTGTCTCCTGATGCTCGTAAACAGACTGCAACAGACACAGCACATGTGGTTTGATGGAACTTTGTTGAACGGTGGCGTGCACCCAACTGCTGCTTCTGTTGTCAGGGCCAGCAGCAGTACAAACTGTGCTGGTCCTGAAAGACAAGGGTTGCTCGCAAGCTTTGCCAAGGAGCAGTCCAGCCCCACTCAGTGTACAGAAGACACTGTCTGTTGCTGCTATTAGTGCACACCATTAACAATAAGGTCACGCAATGGCAGGCTAATGCCTGCAGGCAGCAAGAGTGCAACAGCTGTCCACAGCACAGCATGCTGGCCATAGGCCGCTGCATGTCAGGCTGGTGATGCTATGTACCTGACAATCTCCGCTGCTGCGCCTGAGCCAGGGCTTTATTTTGGTTTGAAGGCTGTTGACAGATGCGTCCATGGCATCTGATGTTGCTGCGAACTGCTTGAGGCCCGCCACCCACCACAGAAGCAGCAGGCTGGTGGTGGTTGCCACAACAGCGAACACGCATTGCTGTCAGCGACGTTTGCATGTATGTTTTGTGGCGAAAGAAACGTTTTTACTGGATGGTGTCCACCAGAAGACAGAAAAGTCACCAGCTCCAGTGCTGTGCGATGTGGTAGCAGCTTGGTTGAATGTGAACGTTGATGCTCGATACATATAAACCTTGAGCTAACCACATTATTGTATTCAAGTGACCGCAGGAAGGTATGATAGACCCTCGTCACCACCCCAGGAACCCCAGCGCCCCAGGAACGGTTCAACGCCCCTTGCAAATCGGGCTTCAGCTCAAGCTTGCTGACAGACCGTCACATCAAACTTCACCTCAATCCCTATAAAACGATGTCCTAGTACAACTGTGTTGCTTATTGATGGGTGCAAGTCAGGGTGTAGTGCTTGCACTGCTTCAGGTCCTCACAGCAGCACTTGTTCACGGTGTGTTCAGTGGATACCGTTGTCAACAACACGTTTGATATTCCCCAGTTGTTCAAGCAGCATGCTGCGCCGGATCCTATGCCTGTTAAGCAGCAACACTGGTGCAGGTCTAGCAGTGCCTGCTGCTGCATCACAGCAGACCGCAGTGCACAGCAGCGGATGCAACGTTCAGCGACGGTTACTAGCTCAATCAAGCAACGTTTACTGCCAGAAAACAACAGCAGCTGGTGCAGGCCACAGCAGCAGCAGTGCCAGCTCAGCGCTGCACCACTCGCAGGAAGCCCACAGTCAGCAACGCACTGCTGGCACCTCAACTGGCAGCCAGCAGCACTTGCAGCACCTGCCTGATACAACAAGCAGCTGTTTGCGGGCCATCAGCGGCACCACCAGCAGCACTGCAGCACGGCTGCCAGCATGTCACCTACAGCTGCAGCTGCAGCAGCAGGTGTCTTGGCCACAGCAGCGATGGCAGACATCCCACCCCCAGCAGCAGCAGCAGCAGCAGCAGCTACTGCAAGGGCCGGCTGCTTTCTGGCTGGTTGGGCAGGCTTGGCGTGGGCTGCAGCACCCCAGCAAGTAAGCAACTGGAATGCCTTGCAAGTGGCGTTGTGCATGTGCAACTATGCCAAATTTCTACTGCCGGCCCACTTCAAAAGATGCAAGCGGCCTGCAGCCCCAAGACCTCAACTGCAAAAGCCAGCTACCAACTGCTTACTGTTTGCTGTTGTGCATGTGCCCTCTGCAGGCCTGTGCCAAAAGGCAAGCGGCCTGCTGCAGCCGGCAAGCCTAAACCTGACGTCAAGAAGCCTCAGCAGCGCCGCAACACACAAATCACAGCACCTGTTGTGATGGTCATCATGCCAGATGGCACCAAGCAGGTGTGTTGCTGCACACTGGTATGATGAAACGAACTGGTACAGCCCTTTTTGATCGGATGTGGTCAGGATGCTTACATGCTTACATGCCATATGCAAGCTCTTGTTCAACAGCAGCACGCTGGCAGCAGCTGTTGTCGAGTACAGCTGTTGACCAGACAAGCATCCATGCGGTGTGCAGCTTTGCTTCGCTGGTGTGTGTCGCGGTATTGTGCTGCTGTCTAGACACAAGATCTTGTCGCTCACCGTCAATGGTGCTCGCTCCTCCTTGCAGGAAATGGCGCTGTCTGCTGCGCTGGCTGCTGCTGCTGGCCTGGGGCTGGACCTAGTTGAGGTCAACGCGAAGGGGAAGCCGCCCGTCACAAGGTGGGTGGGGCTGCGTGTCACTATTTTTTGTTATCTGTGCTACTCGAGTTTTGTGTGTCTAAACTGCTGGCTTGGGGCTGGAGCTGCTGGAAGTCAACCGCAAGGCGTAGCCGCCAGCAACCAGGTTTGCTGCGCTGTGTTTGTTGCAAACAGCTGTGTAGGGTGATGCACCAATTGCCATTTGGCTACTGTGTAAAAGCTTGGCTGCAGGCCCTGCAGCGTGCAAGTTGGTCAAACACTCGGCCAGTGTGTTGCAACTGCATTAGGCTGGGGTTGCAGAATGCAGTGCAGCACCGCTGTAAGCAACCTAGACATCGTTTATTACAATGCTATTCGATGTGCCTGATCTGCTGCAGGGTGATGGACTGGAAGAAGTTTGCGTACGAGCAGCAGCAGAAGGCAGACGCGGCGGACAAGCAGCGGCGGCAGCAGCAGAAGCTGTCGACGCCGAAGGAGATGCAGTTCTCTGCACGCATCGGAGGTACGCTTGGCAGGCACGGCAGCTGCGCCTGTTTGCTTTGCTGCTGTTACAGGCTTTGCGGCGTTCACCAGCTGTTTAAGTACATCAGGAGTGACCAGGCAGTGACACTGGTGTATGCAGTGTTTGTAACAGCCTGCAGCTTGCAGGAAAGTGCTGCCAGTTTTGGGTGTTGTCATGCTCATCATGCAACGTTGCCCAGCTGCAGCATACCTCCAAGGCTGCTGTGATGCTGCTTTTTGTCAATTCATCAAACATTGCTGGATACATGTGTGCCTCCTCTTCTGTGCTGCTTCTCCTGCAGATCATGATCTGGAGGTGAAGATGAGGAAGGTGGCTGGCTGGCTGGATCTGGGCCACAGGTGATGCCGTAAAAGGACAAAATTACACAGTAACGGCATAGTTACGCACCCGCTGGGCTGGAGAACCCAGCGATGAGGCTGCGTCACAACTTGCGCGCAATCCTACAGCCTGAGAGCGCTAGAGATGAACCAGCATTTCCAGCACTGCTAGCTCCGTGAGGTAACAACTTCATCAGCTCCTGTGCATCCTCTGCTATGTGCAGTGCACCTGCAACCTGATATGACACACTCGGTCCTGGTCTGGCCGTGTTGTCGGTGCTAACATGACCTGCTGCTGCTGCTGCTGCAGGGTGCAGCTGGTAGTGAAGCACGGCAGGGAAGAGGAGGCAGCAGCAACAGGTGGGAAGCATCTGCATAGCCACCTCTTGCTGGAGATGGCAGCTGTCAAATCGCTCGTGGGACGCTGACAGGACGGACTGGTTCACATGCTTCAACTGATGCTGTAATTGCAGCTGGCTAAACTCGTTGCCTGCTGGCATGTGTTTGACATGGCGCATGGACCACCTACTCTACAACTTGCGTCATTCCTGAGCGGACTCACCCCACTCTGTACATATGATGAACAGTCAAAGACACAGTACTGCTCCGCCAACAACGTGGGCTCACTGTTGCTTCTTATACTGCTGCTGCTGCTGCTGCTGCTGCTGCTGCTGCAGAGGCCCTGGAGTACCTGCTGGCACGTGTGCAAGCAGACTACAACGTGGAAGCAGGGGAGCAGCAGCAGCAGCGGCGCGCAGTGACCAGGCTGGTCAAACCTCTGGGGGCACCTGGGGAGGCAGCAAAGAACAAAGCAGAGGCCGTGTGAGGCACTAAGCTACACTTTGGAATATGTAAGATGTTTTCCAGTTGCTATTTGGCTTGCGACTGTTGGAAGGCAGTGATACATGCCGATTCGTTGACTGCTACAACAGCACCCTGCTACAGCCCGCTGTAGCACACGACAGCAGAGATGACACCCAAACCTTACCGACCTGCACACGCACATTGAGGCGCTGAGTCGCTTCATCGCAGTTAGCAGATACAAAGGATCTCTTTCGTGTATATCGCTCGATTCGTTTTGCGCCTGTGGGCGCTCAGCAGCAGCATGCTTCGTGCTAGGGCCTTTTCAGGAGCCAATGCTGGCCGGAGTTCGGGCAGCAGGCGCTCCCTGGCTTGCAATCTGTTTATAAATGCCGCAGTTAAGACGCCGTACCCAACAGACACCGCGCAGTTGACCACTGAGGCACCTACTGATGTGGTCTACGATGCAGTTATCATTGGTGGAGGCATGGGCGGCCTCACGACAGCAGCAAAGCTTGTAGCGAAGGGAGCAAAGGTCGTGGTGCTCGAGAAGTACCTAGTGCCAGGCGGCAGTGCAGCACACTACAAGCGGGAGGGCTACACCTTTGATGTAGGCAGCAGCATGATGTTTGGCTTTGGTGACCAAGGCACAACCAACCTGATTACCAAAGCTCTGGAGTCAGTTGGGAAGCGGATGCAGACAGTTCCAGACCCCACACAGGTGCACTACCACTGCCCGCCTAGCAGCGCACACCCAGAGGTGAGCTGGTTGCCGCTGCTGCTGCTGCTGCTGCTGCTGCTGCTGCTGCTGCTGTTGCGTCTGCTTCTGCTGCACTTTGACACGTATTTTTAAGGAAAGCGCTGGGACCTTATTTGTTGGCATGTGCAGCTTGATGTGCATGGCAGCTCGCAGCATTGCCTGCAGCTGAGAGCCAAGCGCAGGGCTGGTGCGGTTGCAACAGTGCAGCACCAGCATGGGTACCAGCAGTTGCAGCAGCAGCAGCATGGTCGCCAGCGGCACGCTCGGGCACATCAGCACCAGCAGCAGCAGCAGCAGCGGCAGAGTGCAGGCAACAGCAGTTGTGTCCGTGTGTCCATGTGTGCGTAGCGCCTGACTGTGCTGGAGTGGCACACGTGTTGAGGACTCGGCTGCAGCTGTGCACCTGCTGGAGGAGAATCCCGCACAAAATTTGCACTGTTACGTCCCTAGTGTCATGTGTGTGCAGAGCCTGACCGTGCTGGTGTGGCGCAAGTATGAGCTGTTACACCCCACTGCAGCGCTGCACCAGAAACTCCGTCATGTGTCTGCGTCTATGTGCAGGGCCTAACGTGCAGGTGTAGCGCTAGTACGAGGGCTTTGTTGCCAAACTGTTGACACCCACTGCAGAGCTACACCAACACCCTCTTTGGTTGCCTGTGTCCCTGTATCTTTGTGTCCTCAGGGCCTGAACGTGCAGGTGCGGCGCAAGTACGAGGACTTTGTGGCCAAGCTGTCTGCAGCTGCCGCAGAACTAAGTGCATGTGTGCTTGTCCATGCTTGTCATGTGCAGGGCCTGAACGTGCAGGTGCGGCGCAAGTACGAGGACTTTGTGGCTGAGCTGTCGACACCCACTGCAAAGCTCAACCAGCAACTGGTTTATGTACCTGTGTCCGTGCTTCATTGTGTGTTTGCAGGGCCTGAACGTGCAGGTGTGGCGCAAGTATGAGGACTTTGTCGCTGAGCTGTCGGCGCGGTTCCCTGCTGAGGCGGCCGGCATCAAGTCCTTTTATGATGAGTGCTGGGCAGTCTTCAACAGCCTGAACAGCCTGGAGATGAAGAGCCTGGAGGAGCCGCGGTGAGTGGCACAGCACTTGCAAACTCTCTATCAACGGCTGTGGTTGAACATGGATTGTAGTAGCACAACAGCAGCAGCAGGAGCGTAGGCGTTCCTCAACAGCCTCAACAGCTTTGAGATGAAGAGCCTGGAGGAGCCGCGGTAGGTGTGGCAGATTCAGATACATAGAGAGCAGCAGCAGCAGCAGCTGCTGTAGCCTGGACAGACTGGAAGGGGAGAGCCGCGGCGATGCAGATGAACAGCTCCAGCAGCAGCGGCGGCGGCAGCAGCAGAAGCAGCGGCTGCAACGGCGGCAGCAGCAAGCTGTGGCAGTCACAAGCGGTGGCACTTACAAACGCAACCGAACTGCCGCCCAGTTTGCTCATGCTTATGTTCAAAAAGTAGCCGCTTCCCCCGGCACTCTCCAACTCCGTTGTAAGCAAGTGTCTGCCCCTTGCCAACCTTGTATTGTCCCGCTGCGCCGCAGGTACCTCATGGGCGGCTTTGTGAAGAAATTTGCCCGCCTGCCTCACAAATCCATGTTGCTTTTTGCTGATCGTGTTGCCATTGGCCATGCTGCCCTGGTTGCTGCGCTGCAGGTACCTGATGGGCGAGTTTGTGAAGAACCCCATCGCCTGCCTCACGCTGGCCTCATACCTCATCACCAACACGGGTGAGCAGATTTCATCTATTGTAATTTTTGGGGGGGTGGGAATGAACCGCAGCATGCCTCACCCTGGCCTCCTACCTCATTACCAACACGGGCGAGCAGGGTTTGGATTATTGCTTTAGGAGATTGACGTGGCGCGCAAGTACATCAGTGTTAATTTCATTGTACCGCCGCATTGTACTGCCTCATTGTACCACATGTGACGCGGCGCGCAAGTACACCAAGGAACCTGAGCTGCTCAAATTCCTCCATCTGGAGTGCTTCATCTGCAGCACCAATCTCTGTTTTTGCACTGTACTGCCAAATCGTACTGCCGCATTGTACCGCCTCAGTGTATTGCCTCAATGTACCGCAGGTAACATGGCGCGCAAGTACATCCGCTGCACTTTAGTGCCTGATTGTACTGCTTTATTGTACTGCCTTGTTGTACTGCAGGTGACGTGGCACGCAAGTACATCAAGGACCCTGAGCTGCTAAAGTTCATTGATCTGGAGTGCTTCATCTGGAGCACAACGAGCTGTTGTTTTGCACTCTACCGCTGCATTGTACTGCCTGATTGAACTTCTTCATTGCACTGCCCTTTGCACCGCAGGTGACGTGGCGCGCAAATACATCAAGGACCACGAGCTACTCAAGTTCATTGACCAAGGATGCTTCATTGCACTGTCACATTGCACCAGCACATTGCACCCCACATTGTACTTCAAGTGACAATGTACTGCCGCATTGTACCGTCATCTTTACTGTACTGCAGGTGACGTTGCGCGCAAGTACATCAAAGACCCTGAGCTGCTCAAGTTCATCGATCTGGAGTGCTTCATCTGGAGCACTGTCAATGCTGACATGACGCCCATGATCAACGCCGGGATGGTCTTCTGCGACCGGCACTTTGGCGGCATCAACTATCCGGTTGGAGGCGTGGGTGCAATTGCAGAAAACATGGTGGACGGTGAGCAGCAGCGCCTTTATGTGTGTTGTGGTTTGCGTGGGCTATCTGTCTCAGCGTATTACGTAATGTTGAGGTCTTTTCGATCATGGTGCCCATGATCAATGCCGGGATGGTGTTCTGTGACAGGCATTTTGGCGGCATCAACTGCCCAGTTGGAGGCGTGGGTGCCATTGCAGAGAACATGGTGGACATGGTGAGCGTGGCGGCTTTATGTGTTGTGTGCTTTGCGTGGGCTAACTGTCTCAGCGCAGTGTTGTGGTCACAACTTTTGTTCATGACGCCGGGATGGTCTTCTGTGACAGGCACTTTGGCGGCATCAACTATCCTGTTGGGGGCGTGGGCGCCATTGCAGAGAACATGGTGGATGGTGCGTATGGCAGCTGCTTTGCACATGTTTTGTGCTTTGCGTGGGCTATCTGTCTTAGCGCGGTTTTGTGGTCAAAAGTCTCCGTTCATGGCATCCATGATTAACGCCGGGATGGTCTGCTGTGACAGGCACTTTGGCGGCATCAACTACCCTGTTGGGGGCGTGGGTGCCATTGCAGAGAACATGGTGGATGGTGAGTGTGGCAGCTGCTTTGTTGGGGAGTAAGCATAAGGATGCTTGTTGCATCTCGTGTCAAGCAAAAGAGTTTGCGAAGTGCATTGCACAACCAAAAGATGAGGGTGTCTAGCGACTTGAGCCATCCAAGCACCTGGAGTCCCTGTCCCTGTGCTTCGTAAGTGTTTCGTGCTTCGAGTTGCGTGAGATGCTGTGGGCCACGACAGGACACACACTTGGTTGAGTGCCGCTGGGTGTTGCCTTGCGCGCCGCTGACTAATACCCTACCGCATGAAGCCGCATGTGAAGGTCAACGTCTTCTTGCTTGCCAATTGCTGTTCCTGCAGGCATCACTGAGCGTGGCGGGCACGTGGTGTACAAGGCAAACGAGGTCCCTTGCGTGCTGCTGACTTTTGTAGCATGTTCAGCTACACATCAACTTTGCCAAATGCTGCTCTTGCCTGCAGGCATCACTGAGCGTGGCGGGCATGTGGTGTACAAGGCCAACGTGAAGGAGATCATCACAGAGGCAGCAGACAGCAGCAGCAGCAGCAGCAGTGAACCCAGCATACGCGCAACAGGTGAGCCTCTATCAGCATAGCAACTGCCAACAGCATGGCACTACAGGTGAGCCTCTATCAGCATAGCAACTGCCAACAGCATGGCACTACAGGTGAAAGTATTTTCTCAGCACATAGGTCTGCGTTGCAGTGCATTCTTGCGCTGCTTACTGTCCTCCGATTCTACACAGCACCACAGCCCATCTCTGCAGTGAACACCTGAAGCTTGCTGACAGACATGGTGCTGACGGTGGCAGCGTGTTGTGTGCTGTAGACTATATCTGTTGACAATGCAAGGTGAACATGCAGTTCATCATGCGTGGTGTCTCCATGCCATGTTGTTGCTTGAACCTCAGGCTTTGTTTCAAACCGCAGGTGTGCGCCTGGCTGATGGGCACGTGTTTTGCGGCATCGCCACGCGTTTTGTAAGGTGCAGGAAACCTGACAATCGCTGAATGCTTGTATGCTGCAGGCGTGCGGCTGGCTGACGGGCGCGTGTTCCGTGGCAAGTCCATCATCAGCAACGCCACGCGTTGGGACACCTTTGAGGGCTTGATGGGCGAGAGCAAGATGCCTGAGAGCGAAAAGCTGTTCAGGTGGGTGTTGATTTGGGATGAATATGTCACTTATCTGTTACACAACACTGCATGTGACGCAGCATCCAGAATGGAACCTTTGAAAGTAATGTGGGCGGTAGCAAAATGCCTGACTGCTAGTATGTCTGTGGCGCTTACGTTCATTTGACTGCTTGTGCTTATTTGCAGGAAGCGGTACAAGAAGAGCCCCAGCTTCCTCAGCATCCACATGGGCGTGAAGGCAGATGTACTGCCACCTGACACAGATGTGCACCACATCCTGGTGGAGACGTGGGAGCAGATGGAGCAGCCGCGCGGCACGCTGTTCGTGTCGATGCCTTCGCTGTAAGTGATAGTGAACCAGAACGACGTATGTTGACAACTGAGGACACACCCCAGCTGGTTGGCCCTTGGTTGTTGCCTGGAAGCAATCCACCGCCATTTCTTGTTGCTTCAATGCCTTTGCTGTGAGTGCCGAAGTTTTAGCGGCTGGGTTCCGGTTCTAAGAGTTGTATGGTTTGGGTTGTGCACCACATTCTGGTGGACATGTGGGAGCAGATGGAGCAGCCGCGCGGCGCGCTGTTCGTGTTGCCCTCGCTGTGAGTACCATGAATCCAGCGGCTGGAATTAGGGTTTTGGGCTAAATCTACAAGACATTGCAAAACGCAGTGCATGACGCAGCAGGATACATCAAACAGAACACATGGTAGCACCTTGATGCTGCCTGCACTGCTTCCAACCTTTTCCCCTTCACATCTTCTGTCGTTTTGCGCCCTCAGGCTGGACCCCTCGCTGGCGCCGCCAGGCAGGCACATCATCCACGCCTTCACACCTGACTGGATCGACGCGTGGCAGGTGAGTCGCCCACACATGCTGTCGAAAGATGTTTGAACGTGTTGGGTTAACTACAATGAGTCTTGCTTCAGCGCTGCAGTCTGTGTTGTGTGCGTGTGTGGTGTGATGCTCTGCGTTTGAGTGTCAGCCGGCCGTGCCAACTGCCTGTGTTGCACGGCACACGTGCTGCTGCGCTGCTGGCGTGCCTCCTTCACAGCAACTGAACATCAGCCACCAACCAGCAGTCAATCAAGTGGTGAGATGCTATCGCACCACAACCTCGCTATCACCGCTGCTGCTCTCCTGCACTGCATGTCGCCGGCTGAGTATGATGCAAAGAAGGAGGCAGTTGCTGAAGAAATCACAAACAGCAGTCGATGTTTGTGTGTGAACCTGTGGTTGACCAATGTATCACAAGCTTGTGTCATTGCTGATGTGCTGCTGCAGGGCATGTCGCCTGCTGAGTATGAGGCAAAGAAGGAGGCTGTCGCTGATGAGATCTGCGCCCGCCTGGAGAAGCTGTTTCCAGGGTTGAGGGCCGCAATCGAGTTCCGGGAGGTGAGGCTGCCGCATTGTCAATGCTGTTTGATTCATAAGGCAAAGGCTTGCAGATCATGCAACAACAGCAGCAGCAGCAGGGGCCGTGCTGTTCCCGGGGCTGAGAGCTGCCATCGAGTCCGAGGGTGAGGCTGCATACTGAACGTGACTGCTTTGCAGCTGCACGCATCATGCCGCAACAACAACAGCAGCAGCAGCAGCCTGATGTGCGTGCACTGCATGCTGTGAGGCATCTGCCTGCTGCGGTTGCGCAACTGACTGCTTGACTCTGTCACCGGCAGGTGGGCACGCCGCGCACGCACCGGCGCTACCTGTCGCGCGAGGACGGCACGTACGGGCCCATCCCCAGCCGGCGGCCGCTGGGCATGCTCAGCATGCCTTTCAACAGCACCAGCGTACAGGTGATTACATTGGTTATCATCATCTCAGTAACAGTATTAATGCAGATGGTATGCAAGTCCATGCTGATACCGTTTGCCAAAACAGAATGAGCTGGCGGCCGCTGGGCATGCTCAGCATGCCCTTCAACAGCACCAGCGTACAGGTGCGCTGGTAACAACAATATTGTTAAAAATAACATCTTAGTCCATATTTATCTTAAACCTATAAATCAACGTGCAAGTCAGCCGCCGGTCCCTTCAGCATGCTCAGCAACGCCCTTCAACAACACCAGCTCCACACACCTGACTGCAACTTCCTGTGCTGCTTTGCTTGCAGGGCCTGTACTGCGTGGGCGACAGCACCTTCCCCGGGCAAGGCGTGAACGCAGTCGTGTTCAGCGGCTTTGGCTGCGCACACCGTGTGGCGGTGGATTTAGGCATGGAGCCAGGCTGGCCGGCAGTTGACAAGGCGTACGCTGGCCTGCTGAACTACGTGCGTGGCAGGTCATGATAACATGTTACACGACATGTTATATGGTATGTTACATGACAGTCAGCTGCAGGCACCGCGTTGCGGTGGATTTAGGCATGGAGCCAGGCTGGTCTGCAGTTGACAAGGCGTACGCTGGCCTGCTGAACTACGTGCGTGACAGGTCATAGTTACACATATATAACGTTGTGTAGCGTAGAGGGCTGGCCGCGCTTTTGATTCTGGGATATTGCTGGAGCTGTTGTGTGTCCTGGCTGCTGCCAGGGCAGCTGGTGCAGCAGCAGCTGGGCAATGCAGCTGAGGAGCCGAGCCGAGGCTTGAATGTGTTTGAACTCAATACGTGATCACTGGCTGCAGCGCATCCTTTTTGTATTGCAGCTCCCTTTGGGTGTCTATATCCTGCATGCCATTCTACATGGCCGCCAGCATTGTCGGGCTGTTGTGTGGGCGCGCAGCAGTGCTTGTAGTGCTTCAGCCACCCGCAGCGAGTCAACTAGAAATGGATTTGTGCACTGGGTACACGTGCTCTGTGCAAGTGTATACATGTGTGTCACGTATGCACCTGCAAGGCATCTGGAGGCCAGCGGTGCTGTTTTCCTGCCATCAGTTTGAGACAGCTTGATATAAGGGCTTGCACACTTCAAAGTCTTTGTTGCTGGCCGCCAGGCTGGTTCAAACAGCACAAGCTGTGCATGGTCTTTACCTGTGGAAATGGGGATTTCAAGATCTCTAAAGAGGCCATGAAAGTGACGATATCACAGTCAGTACAGCTAGTAGTGATAGCGGCAGGTGTGATGCTTAGCAGTTGCTGCCGCCGCGGCACAGCCATGTGCGCAGACATGTGTGTCATGTGTTGACAGTGGACATGGTTGAAGTAATAACACGTGGGTGACGTTAAGGATGGTATATGCCACAAGTAATGAACACATTTGCAAGTAAAGCGCCAGAGAACGCAATGCATCTGCTGCACACCAGATCTCTACATGCCATGACGGCTGCCATACAGGATCATGCCGCCAAAGTGCCGCATGGCTTTCTACCAAACAGCGCAATACATTGTGCGCATTTGAGGAGCCGGAGAAAAAAAGGCATTAGACATGCTGCAAAGTGGCAGCAGTAGCTGCAGCAGCCTGCATGTGCAGGTTGCAACCACAATTGTGACAGCTGTGCATACCAAGTACACATAACTTTGTGAGCAACCATAGCAGGGGTGCAAAGTGCTTGGAAGCTCACAGACGGCAGCTGTCTGCCGCAAATCATCAGCACGGTAAGGAATCTCCCACACTGGCACAGCATGCATCGTGCCACTAGGCTCGAACCTCTGTACTTGCAGAAACACCTCACACAAGCTTTACACACAACACAACTCTCATGCAGCCTGCTGCTGCTGCAGCTGAGGCTCAGCTCACCAAACCACGGCAGCTCTTATTCAGAGCCGCCTCACCACACAGACCAGCATAACAGTCTGGTGTAATAGTCCTGCAAAGGCGTGTCAGCAAACATACTCATACACACACATGCGCGCCCTGGCGCTGCCTTTCAAGCACACTGTACATTGACACAAATGTTTATTGATACCATACAGCCCCACACATTCACAACAAGCTGCTGCAGCAGTGCTGCTCCCTCCGTCATGCTGGCAGGTGCACAGCACGTCACACATAAGGCCAGCAGACAGGCCAAGCAGCATGCGCCGTGGGTGAGTGTGGCGCAGCAACGTCGTTGTCCAAGGTGCTGCTGTTGTCTGCAGGAACCGCTGCTGCCACAGCCGCAGCTGCTGCCACTGGTGCTGCCAGTGCGTGGTGGCCTTTCCTGTGGCTCTGCTTGCTGCTGCTGCTCTTGCTGTGCTTGATGCTGCTGTTGTCCCTGCTGATGCTGATGCCATCCAAGTGGTGCTTCTGGTGCGCATCAAGCATCCCTTGCAGGAAACTCAGCCACGCAGGCCTCTCAGTGCTGCCATGGTCACCTGCTGTTGCTGCATGTGTTGAGGGGTTGCTGTGTGCTGTTGTTCCTGCAAGCTGCGCAGGAGCCTTGTGGTGCTGCAGGAGCTCCTGCCAGTGCCTGCTAGCTTGCTGCTGTTGTCCTGCAGGAGCTGCTGCTGATGAAGTGTGTGCACGCTCCTTTCCTTGCATCCTGTGGTGGCTGGATGAGAAGGGGTTCACTTGTGCGCTGCAGAAAGCAAGAGCGGACAGGGTGCCAGCATGGCGAGCAGCAGCAAAGTCAGACGCAGCTTCACAGTGGACGCACAGACATGGACATACGCAGCGCACCCAGTAGTTCTCAATGGACCACGAATCCCCTGGCGCATGCAGTTTAGACAGACAGTGACATATTGACTTGGACTTCAAGCAGAACCTGTGAACATGCCATGTGACTGTGTATACACAGTGTACGCACACCATCTTTCGGTCGCACCTGTTTGGCTGGTGGTGTTGATGCAGCCAGAGCTCATCTGCTGACGGCCAGGACATCATCTGTTTAGACCTGCCAGTGAAAAACGCGCAAGTCAGGTGAGTGGCCGGCACACAAGTTGTGGAGCATCCTAGCTGTAGCCAGGAGCAGTGACATCCACAGGACAGCCATCGGTCAGTAGGCACCTTACGGTTTTCTTGGGCCAGCAGGGTTGTACTTTGTTCAGTGATTATCCTGACAGCAAATAAAGAGCAAGCGCGTGACTGCCGTGAACACGAAGCAGGCGGGAAAGATACCAAAAAGGCGCTTTGAACTCTTGATGTGCAGCAGATGGAAACGGGTGTATTCAACTTCAACTAAGTGCACGTTCGTCTGGTTCGTTTACAAAAGCCACGCCCAACGAGTCACTAGGACCCAGACCCTGCCTGCTCAAGAGGGTCTCTCTTCGAGGTCCTCAAAGGTCCCTCAAGAGCGGAGGCAGCAGGCACGGTCCAGTCGCAGGTGTCAGCTTAGGTAGTGCTTTCACACTTGTTTCTTTTAAGTTTGCAAGCTTCATCCTGCTTTGTTTGTCACGCTTTGCCCGTGTCCCTTTCAGAGACTGCCCCCGTTCCAAGACGAACAGCATGATCGGACAATCATTGCTAAAGTCAAATGGATCGTGTTTGTTTCCACGTCGTTGTTTATCGACAGAGCAGACCAGAGTAGTTGGCTTGCGGCCGTGCCTGCGCAACAGCAGGCCATGTGCGTCAAGGTTGCTATGCAAAGACAGCAATGAACGCCAACAAACATCTTCAGATGGCGATTGGGAGAACTCACGCTTGCTGCAGTTGCTGAGGGAGCGGCAACAGCAGGGTAAGTTGCCAGGTGGCAGCAGTCGGTGCTGCATGGGGCTTGTGCCCTCATCAAACGTGTTTAGATCAAGGTGCACAGCTATTGGTAATATATGATGGTGTCCGCATGTGAGATACATGACAGTGCCTGCATGCAGCCACTGTGCAAAGCCTCTGCCAACTGCAGCAGCAGCAGCAGTCGCAGCAGCTGCTTGTACTGTGCCCTGCATGCAGCAAGCGCACCAATAAATGTACCACTTCTTTCCATGAGTGACTCTCCTGCATGTTCCTGCAGGCAAGCGTCAAGGCCCTGGCAAGGTGTTCCTGGTGGGCACGGGCCCTGGAGACCCCGGGCTGCTCACGCTGCGTGCGGTTCAGCTGATGCAAACAGCAGACGTGGTGCTGTATGACCGCCTCGTGTCAGACGACATCCTGCAGCTGGTGCATGGCGGGGCGCGCATGGTGTACGTGGGCAAGCAGGCGGGCTACCACACGCGCACACAGGTGGGTGTGCTTGCAGGAAGCCTTGCAGGATTTGCGGCAGCTTCAGCTGGGATGATGTTTCGCCAGTTTACTGAGCGCATGAGTCACCCGCAGCAACGGCCTACAGCTGTGACAGCAAGCATTTGCTGGTGCACACCAGCAGCGCATCCATTTGTGCAGCAACCACCAGCCCTCTTGTGGTGACCTGGAAACCTGCCGTGCTCGCTTACGAACCTGCTGCTGCTGCTGCTGCTGCTTGCAGGCTGAGATCCACGAGCTGCTGCTGGACTTTGCAGAGGCAGGCGCAACAGTCATCCGCCTCAAAGGCGGCGACCCATACGTCTTTGGCAGGGGCGGCGAGGAGGTGCAGTACCTGCAGCAGCACGGCATCAGCGTGCACTGCGTGCCCGGCATCACGGCTGCTGCAGGCATCTGCGCAGAGCTTGGCATCCCAATGACCCACAGGTGTGTATGGTGTCATCATCATGTTACCATTTCAGCCATAGCTTACTTTATATGGGAGGGAGGTCTCGGTGTAACCTGCATGCGATGTAATTTCTAAGCTGCGTCGCCATCGGCCATAGCAACGTCGCCATCGGCCTGTTTGTATGGTGTGTGGATGCAGGTGTGCTGTGTGCGGCGGCTGGGTCAGCAGCAGCTGGGATCATAAAATGTATGATGCGCGCGTCTGTGTTATGTTCGGTCGCAGTATACGCCTACTGCACTGGCGCTGGTGCCGCTTCCTGCCAGCACATAAGTTCAGAGGCATGTGCGCATCACACCTGTGTCACTGCTTGGAAGGTTTTGATGTTGGAATTTCCTGGAATCCTAGGTTGGTTTGTGGTAAGCTGACTCATCGCCTCCTTGCTGCCTCCCTTGCTGCCTCCCTTGCTGCTGCCTACTGCTGCATCACAGGGGCGTTGCAACCAGCGTACGATTCCTCACAGGCCACTCTCGCGAAGGAGGCGAGTCCCAGCTTGATGAAACTCTAGCAGCAGCTGCAGACCCGCACACCACACTCATCGTATACATGGGCCTCGGCACGCTGCCGCTGCTGGTGCAGCAGCTTCGAGCTCGGGGCATGCCTGCAGACATGCCGGCTGTGGCTGTTGAGCGCGGCACTACATCAGAGCAGCGAGTTGTGTTTGACACGCTGCAGCAGCTGCATGGCAGCATAAAAGAGGCTGGGCTGCAGTCTCCTACGCTGCTAGTGATTGGGCAGGTAGTGGCACTAGCTCCTGGGTGGCAAGATGTGCAGGAGGCAGCAGCGGCTGGCGGGCTGTCGGCAGCAGCAGCGTCTGCTGCTGTTACTGCGGCGCACGATTGTGCACGGTTGCAGCTGGAGGATGCACGAGCAGCAGTGCTGACGTTCCAGCAGCAGCAGCAGGTTCGGCAGCATGCAGCCAGTAGCTGAGCACTTGAGCTACACCGCTGTGCATGGCAGTCAGGCAGCTGGTGTGTGTCTGATTGGTTGGGTGGACCTGTCGATAGTATGCTGGCTGCGGTGCTTGGAGAGCTGTTATGTGTCACATTCGCAAGCTGCGACCTTAGCCAGCCACCCGTGCGAGCTGGCGGGATCGTTTGACAAATGCATCAATAGGCACTTGATGTACGGCTCGGGTGATCGTGGGTCATGCTTCAACCTGGCAATCAGCTGGTGTTCTGTATCATATGTTTGTTGCAGCAATGAAGCGCCAGGGCGCTCAACTGTGTTCGCTGCAATATGCGACCCAGTGATGAGATTGTGCACATCACTTCCATTTGTTTGGTGTGGATCACACGCAGCATTTACCACCAGTATTGGCACTGGCATTTATGCCAGATGGCCTAGCCTGTTCAACATTGGTGTATGTCCCAAGCAGTGCTAGGGCTGAAAGCTTGAAAGCAAGCATATGTTGTGCATCACAGTGGCCCAATTTGAGCCTGTTCAGAGTTAGCATGTGGACGGTGGCCTTGTTGAGCTGACAGCATTCCGCAGTCTGCGGCATGACAAGCTGAGTCGTTGTCATGCTGGAGATGCTATCATTTGGCCCAGCCGTAGTGTGCTAGGCCATGTAACCGGCGTCACAGAAGTATGCAATTCTTTATACAGAAGGAGTGTTGGTGTGTTATGGGCCAGGTTTCTGCAGGCGGTCGGCGTGGTGGATGACTAAGCATCCTGCTGCTGGCTGGCTAACAATGGGTAACATCACGGTGTTGAAACCAACGCAATGATGATGCCGGTGCCCTTTGCTGTAAATCACTTCACCTGGTCGTGACGGAGGTGGCAGTGTGCGGTAAACCTAGGACTGCGAGAGCGTGTCCAAAGTTGCATTCCGCGCGGCTATCCCTGCTGCTTGCTGATGCTGCCACTTTATGTGTAAGGGAGCTGGTTTCTTCTGTTGACCAAGTTCGTTGCGGCCGAGGCACTTCGCTGCGGCCGAGGCACTTAGTTCGCTGCGGCCGAGGCACTTACAGCTAAGGCGTAAAGTCTTGCACTTCAACTGCGTTTTGGGGGTAATGTGGTTCTCACCACGAAGATCAGCATTCTTCGCAGCATCTTGCAGGGGTGCAGCCAGTGTTTGCAGAGCAATTGACCCGCCCTCCCTGCCGCGTGGTTGCTCTTTGTTTGCCAAGCCGAGCCCTTTGCGCACGACTTGGGCTGCTTAATTTTAATAAGAAATTAAAATGAAAAAAAAAATGGTGCAGTGCGGGGCCTGGTGGCACAGCATCCTGCGGGCGCTGAGCAGCAGCCAAGACACACAGCACTCCTTGGGCAGCAACCAAGGCACCAAGCACTCCTTGGGCAGCAGTCAAGACACCAAGCACTCATTGCCAAGAAGTCCCAAGTTGGGAGCTGAGCTCCCAAGCCTGCTTGAGCAGCCGCTGCAGCAAGAGCATGTAGAAGCAGTGCTGGACATCTGCATACAGCGTTACCTGGCTGCAGAGGATCTCTGCCGCTTGAGGGCCAGCAGCCGCTCACTGCAGCAGCTGTGCAGCAAGCGCATCAGCGCTGCACTGCTGCAGCGCAGCGTGGCAGCAACAGCACAGGCAGCAGCACCAACGTTACCTGCAGCACCAGCACCATCTGTCATAACACCCGACTTTGTCAACTTCATCAAACCGGCGCCACCTCTAGCAGGCGAGGGCAACAGCGTAAAGGCGCTACGCTGGCTGCTGCGCCAGCCGGCAGCCATGATCAAGAAGTGCAGCCAGCAGCTGCTGGACATCCCGGGTGTGCCGCTTGCTGCTGCAGAGGATTTGGTGGCGGCTGGGGTGCGAGGCCAGATCACAGTGCAGCAGCTAGTAGCGAGCGCATATAACGGTTATGACGGGCCAGTGGCGTGGGCGCTTGCGTTTGGTGCTGCTGGGGTGCCTCTGCAGGGGTGGGCTGCTGGCCTGCCTGCAGAGCTGCGCGCGATTGCCCGTGGCAACAACTTGACAGAGGAGGTGGGTGCTTGGCTGCAGCAGCATTGCCAGGCTGCAACTGGAACATAGCAATTGGAGCGACCAGGCTTCCAGGCCTGTCTACTTGGGGTCTGGTGTGCAGCAACAGTCGTATCTGGCTGTCAGCCGCACCGATCGCGTCTGATATGTATGCGTACCGTATGAACCACATCAAGATGTGCACAGCGCTGGTTTAATCATAAACAACTGCAAACCAATTTGCTGTGCCTGCAACATCCCTGCTGCTATTGCTGCTGCCACAGATGCTGCAGGACCTGACACCTGCCCGCGCAGCAGACCTGCTTGATGTCGCCCTCAGCATGGCAGCACCCCGCCTCGCAGACGGCTCCCCCTGGCGCGCCTCTGTCAGCCGCGCAGCAATCGCCGCCATCAGCAGCATGTTCAAGCAGCCCGCATGGAACACCACAGTGCAGCTCTCGGCAGCAGCAGTAGAGGCGCTGCTGCGGCTCATTGTGCGGCTGTGCAGCGCCCCCATGAACACATACTTTGCGGCTAACTTGCCGGAGTTGCTGCTGTCGATTTGCTGGCTGCCTGCGGCTGATGACCTGGCAACAGGGACCCTTGTGGAGCTCGCTCACAGCGCTATACAGCCGCAGGGGCGCCAGCCGGTGCTGTGTGCTTCCCCATATTTCCTGCAGATGCTAGCTCCTACAGAGGGTGACAGGAAACTCACATATGAGCAAGTGGAGCTGCTGCTGTCATTGCTGGTGGCCCGGGGCCCGGCAGCAGCGGTGGCAGCAGAGGTGTACAGCAAGTTCATGCCCAGGCCTCATGACCGCACCGTCCTGCATTGGCTGTGCAGCCAGCCGGGAGCAGCAGCAGCTGCGGCACGCCTTGGGCTGCTGTAGTGCAGTGTCAAGGTCATGGGCGGCAGTGCACTGTGCACGTGTTGTGGCGGTGTGTATGCTGGGCTGCTGCATGCAGCTGCAGCAAGCCTGCGGTGATGGAATGGCAGCGTCATTGGCAGCAGTGTTGCAAAATGACGAATTGCTGTGGTGTGGTGCATGCTGCTAGCAGGTTGTTGTGTGCAGCTGCAGCAAGCCTGCGGTAGTGGAGTGGCAGCATCACGAGCGGCAGTGGTGTTGCGGTGGTGCGTATGCTAGGCTGTTGTATGCAGCTGCGGCACGCCTTGGCCTGCGGTAGCGAAGTGTCAAGGTCGCGCGTGATGCCGGAGCCATGGTGGTTATGCTGGATCCACAACAAGTTGAATTTGCATGGGAATCCGCTTGTTGTACAGCTGCAGCACAGTAGGGGTGATGCTGTTGGAGTAATAGACGATGGCGCAACAGCATTGGTGTGAGAGTATGACAGCAGCGTGTCAGGTGTAGCATGGACATGACAGCCTGCTGTCATCGACAAAAGGCGCTTGTTGGCGCTACTGTTGTCACAAAACAACACAGCGGAATATTGTTGTTGGAAAGCACACTGCAACCGTCGGATGTGTCAAGGCATACAGCCCGGCCGTCACATGATCATGACATGACAGGGGTGACAGTGTACTGTCAACGGCTGCAGGGGCTTGTTGACGATCTTATAAGGAAACTGCATGCTAAAGTTCGTTCCAAAAAGTGTTTCATGGATATCAAGGACAAGCGCAATCCTTCAGCATAATGAAACAAGCAGCGTACTGTTTGCAATGGTTGTTCGGCTAGACGCGCTCCTCCGAGCTCAACCTGCACATTATGACCAGCTGTATCGTAGTTCTCCGGAGGTGGAACGGTGAGGATATGCTATGCGGGTGTCTCACCCGTCTGCTCATCATTACTAGCCCGTAGACGGGTGGACTCGTCCAGTGGAGTGCACCAAGCCGCAGATCTTAGCAGTTGCCTGCAGACTCAGACATTGATAACGGCATATGAACCAACCTGCCGGGCGTGCACATGTCGGCCTGACCTGCAACAGATACGGACCGTTTCAACCAATGGTGACCTGCTGCTTCTGCTGCCTCTTGTGCAGGCTCATTTGCAGCATGGACGGCATTGGGCTGTGGTTCTCGCTGTTCAACCACGCTTTCATCGTCTTCTTCGTGCACACACGAAGAAGCGACAACAGCGCAGCAGCCTGGGGTGCTGAGATGTCCAAGCTGTTCATTGTGGCAGCGCTGCTGCAGCTGCTGGTGATGCACAGGGCGCGCACATGGTACTGCAAGCATCGCTTCGTTGCAGCAGTAGCCAACCGCGTTGCCAGGCAGCTGCAGGCCTGTGCTATGATCCTGCAAAGCGGCTTCAACGCCACCAGCAGCCTTGCAATCAACAACAGCAAGCCATGGCAGGTGCTGGCAGCGCACCTGCTGATGTCTGGAGTGCTCAGCCTGCAAGCCTGCCAAAGTATCCTGCTTCCAGTACGAACAGCAGTGCTCCTGCAGCCAATATATGTCGCCATATCACTTGCTTGGCACTGGCACTCCCCACAGGCGATGCAGGCAGTCCCTGGCGTGCAGCAGCTTGCAGGAGACGTCTGTTACAGCTTGCATGGTGTGTTTGAAAGTGTACTGGCGCTAGCAGCAGCAGGGGCGGGCGTCAGCACGGGCACATGCGGGGCGCTAGACACAGCAGCGCGCACGTGCTCGCCAGAGCTTCTGTTCGAGCAGCTGGTGATGTATGCGAGCCTGGTGCTGTCGTATTTTGTGCCGCTGTTCCTCGGATTCATAGCGGAGCTGCACCACAAGCGCAACTTTTGGAAGAAGTGCAACATGGAAGTGGAGTTGCAGCGTAGTGTGCTGCTGCCGCTGCCGGGCCAGCCTCTGCTGAGTCATGCACTTGTGCTGGTGCTGTCGCCAGTGTTGCTGTGGTTTGTTGCGGAGCAAGCAGCGCCGTTTATGGCTGGGAGAAGTGCTGTTGATGCAGGGGCATGTTCTGTATGATGAGCTGCTTGCAGGACTGCTCACAATCGTATCAAGTAAACATACAGCTGCATCAGGCTGTATGTTTATCAGGCCAGTTGACTATGAGGGCAGGCGACGATCCCGTCATGGATCGTCAGTGGTGGTGATGATGATTGCTGCCAGTTGAGCCATGGCCAGTTGGCTATGAGCGGGGGATGTGTTTCTTTACTGCTCTGCTGTCGGCATGGGCCAGGTGTTGGTCAAAATGCATGATCTTGCATCTGTTGAGGGGCGGTGGCGGTGCGTTGACCGACCTTGACTAGGGTCAAACCTGTGGTCAGCGTCCTGCAAAGCAGCACGCAGTATGCAGCGCATACAATGCCTGCAGAATATCTTATGCCTGCAAGGTATTCTGGCGCTGGTGCACACCGCACACAGTGCTGGGTTGTGGGGCGCATGCATTATGCTGACTGAAAGGGTGCTGTGACATGTTATAATCTGCGACTATGTTACAATATGTAGCATGTTACAATATGTGACCTTCCAGGCGTTGCTTTCCTGCATGCTTCTCAGTCCAGCCATATAGCATATGTTGTTGACTGTGAGATTGCTGTTTATGTGGTATGTCTGGTGTTATCTGTTGTTGCTTTTTGTGTTGATGCGCTGGGTTGGGTGCTGTACCAAGACAAACACGCAGCGGAGATATGACTCGATGCCCGGTTGGCTAGCTGGTGGGTGAGCTGCAATGAAATGTGCGACGATGGCTCTGACTTGCATGTGCGGCGCCTTGTACCGTGCCAACCTTGACCGCCTGCTTGCATGCCTCTTGTTGACATGGCACAGGTGTTTCAATTTGGTACAGGGGGATACAAGTGTGCGGGCCTTCCTTAGAGCGGCACAGCTGTGTTGAGAGCGTACACAGGTGCGGATCAGGGTGTAGATATGTACACGGGGTTTTCGTTTGTCGGGCGTTGGCGTCTTTTACCAATACAGCTGTGGTTTGGCGCTGGGGCCAGCGCTCACTGTTGGTGCCTCAAAGAGCTGCGCAGACCTGCTTTTATTGCTCCATGCAGACAAGCAGCAGTCGCTGCGCAAGTGGCGGGGACTTTGCATCATGTGTGCCCTTGGTGCTGTTAACATGGAGTTGGTGCTGTGCTTGTGCTGTTTGAAGCCGTGCATGTGACAGTCTGGCATTTTGCTGTGTTGGTCCAAGTGGCTGCCGTGTGCTTATCAAAGCATATGCCTTGCGTCTGGACAAGCAGCAGGCAAATTCCCATCCCAGCATTGGCAGCTGCCCTGCAGGGCAGCGCGCATGCGCCCACTGGATAATGCTGAGTTGTCAGCGTAGCAGGCTGCCTAATAGTTTTGTTTCGGGCGTCATAGAGCGTGCTTACAAAGGACGGATAGGAGTCCACACAGAGGGGACAAAGGACAGGAAAGTTCAGGCCATGTTGCATTGAACATGTGCGTCTGTTTTTTTTTTCTTTTTTGCAGTCGGCAGTAGGAGGACTCCTAGGGCGGGTTATGGTGTTGAAGCCCTGTATCTTGATTACCTCTACACAAATGTAAGCATGCTGCTGCTGTGATTTGCCATGCTCAGTTGCCGCACTTGTTGCAGTCTGAGGCCGCATGCGAGGACATGTACTGTGCAGTACTCGGAGAGTGCGCCCTCCACATGCATGCAGTGCGCAGCGGAAGTGCCAGCACTCAGTGCAGAGAGCTGATCAGCACAGATGTTCGTCTGCCACTGGCATCAGCTGTCAAGCAGGCAGGCAGCTGTTGTGCAACAGCCGACACTGTTACAGCTGTGTCAGCATCACACACCATGACGTTGCGACCAAGCATAAGTCGCACCCACGCTGCAAACGGTGCTACCAATTGGAAACGAAAATGAAGCCATAGTGCGACGTGAGACATGCATGGCATGGAAGTTAGGATTGATCTAGCGAAAGCTTTTGATCTGTCCTTCGTATGGCACATGTGCTTGTAGCGACAGCTCGCCAGGTCACCTTTGGTTGGTGTCCAAGGTTGTCATGCTCCGGCTCCGGCCTTCTTGAGCCCTGGCCACCCGCCGAGTCGGGTATGCGTTATCAAAACCACGAAATAAAAAACGACATAGCAGGTTTTGACAACTGTCATGACTTCGTTTTTACCATGTTATTGCGAGTGCGTGGACTGCTTGGCATTCAATTTTGAAAAATTGAACGTGTAGCAAAGGACGCGCTTTGCCCAGCCCGTGATCTCCGCACTGCCTCAACAAATTTTGACTACTTTTTACTGCTCAAGTCTCTTGTTTCTTACAATGCTCTCTGAGCGCTGCGGCAGCAGGCCCTTGGTACTGCTGGTTATTCTGCTCAGCTCTGCTGTGGTCTTGCTTCTTTGGCCATATACAAATTTTATCACCGATCAAGTGTCCGGCATAACGATCAAGGCGCGATTCACGCGATCTTCCCCATGGTCAGCTGACAACAGCACCCTGGACCAGCCAGCCACTGGTGCTGCAGCTACAGCAGGAAGCAGCTCCAAAGTACACCAGGAGCAGCTGCAGCTGGAGTTGGATTGCAGCACCAAAGAGTTTGCCAGAGACACTTCCTGCTCCCTAGCAGATGCCAGCAAGTATTTTGTGTGCAACAGGCGCTATGTCCGCACGGGTGCGTTTGTTGCGGGCAGCAGGGCTTGGCAGTCGTATGGCAACTGTGGCCTGAAGCCAGGCACCAAACCTGGAGCCTGCCTCTTCAAACAGCAGCAGCAAGAGAAGCCGAGCAATGCCAGCGGAGCAGCAATCACTGCCAAAGTCAACAGCTCTGCTGGCAGCAACAGCACTGCTGGCAGCAGACGACGCAAGCTCCTGCAGGCGCCGCAACAGCAGCAGCAACAGCAGCAGCAGCAGCGGCAGGACGAAACACAGTACATTGTTGTGCTGGGAGACTCCCAAGGCATGCACTACACAGAAGGTCTAGTGCGTGGCTTGCAGGAAGCTGGCGCCAGCTGCATCATGCAGAAGCGGGAAAATGGTGCAGCCTACTTTGGGGATCCTGCAGGAATTGCTTACAGGCAGCAGGACTGCAGCGGCTGTGCAAGCTCTCTTACTCGCTGTGTGCATCAAGACACGCAGGTGATGGCTGTGTGTTGAGCAGAACAGGCTGTGCTGTTGCACACAAAAGCTTGACAGCAACTGTGGCCGCTGCGCAATGCACATCAATCTCCTGCACAGGGCTGTGGATTGCGAGTATTTGTGCATGGAGTGAATCTTCGACTTAACTGTGTTCTGTGGATTTCCTGCAAGTTCCTGTGGATGCGGAGTACCTGCATCATGGAGTCCACCCTCGACCATGTAGTAACTGATAACATGGTGCTTATTTTCCCCTCCTGACCTTTTTCCTGCAAGCTGCTGATCATGTGGACTGGCATACTCGTAGATCATCTGCATGGAGTTCCGGTCGGACATGGAAGTGACTAAGAAGATGCGCCTTCACTGGGACAGGAGCTTCAAACCATGCAATTTCTCGCCTTTTCTCTTTTTCCTGCAGGTTGCTGTTGATGTGGAGTATCTGCGCATGGAGTTTATCCTAGACTTTGAAGTGACTGAAAAGAAGCGCATCCACTGGGACAAAAACTGCAAGGAGGATGCATCAGCGCTGCCACCAACAGGGGCACCCTGCAAGTGGGCTTGGACAACACAGCAGTTCTACCTTGAAAGGTGCGGGGTGCATCACTGATCAAGTTAAATGTCATACATTAAGCCAGGAAAGTGTTCAGTTTGTGATCTGCATGCCTTCTCCCGCCGTCAGTGACACCCTGCAAGTGGGCTTGGACAACATAGCAGATCTAACATGAAATGTGACGTTCCTGCAACCATGCAGCTCTCCTGTCAGCTGTCCTGCAAGTGCTTTGTAGCGCTTGTTATCCTGCAAGTTGCATTAGTATGCTATGAATGTTGTAACAGCGGGCTGATGCCACATCCCAACTGGTTGGCCGCTAAGCCGCTTAGCCTAAGCTTCAGTGAAGTTGCGCGTCGGCATCAGATGAGTTTGAACCCTTTGCATGCTTGCGCACCGTAACCTGCACCCTGCGCGTCGACCGCTTGCATGCTTGCGCACCGTAGCCTGCACCATGCGCGTCGACCGCTGCGTGCATTTAGCGAGTAGCGAAGCAGCACTCCTCCAACACCCACCAACCTGACCAACTGCAGCTGGCTACACTGCTGCAGGTACCTTGCGGCCCGGCCGCCCAGCCAACTGCATGTGTTTCAAAACGCACACGACTGTGCCCGGCGCACCAGGGCTGACTATACGCGAGACTTTTCATGGTTTATATCGCTGCTGAACAGCACACTTGGGCAGAGTGCGGGGTGAGCGGCCCGGCTGCGTGGCAGGGATGCACATAACATGCTATGTTATTGGAATTTGACATGTTTTTTGGAACGCATCATTTGTGCATGGGACCAACGATTGACAGCGGCAGCACAGCTTCCAGTGCTGCTGCGTACTGCAGTAGAGGCCTTCATATCAACATCAAGTGAAGTTGAAAGAGTTGTTGCTTTCTGCTGCTCTGCCTGCCTGCCCAAATCAGCACTGAGATTTATATGTGGGAAGCAACAGCCACCAACCCAGACAAGCAGCCTGGCATATGGTAAGCATGCAGCTGTCACAGCGCTGTGGAGGCATCACAGCATGCACTGGTTGAGGCCAGCTCGGGCATCCGGTGCTGCATGCTGGGTTCAGCAATCATTTGCTTGTTACTGCCGTATCTGGCATGCGCTGAGTAGCAGGATACGATACTCACCTGCCTCCTCTCGTTGCAGTGTTCAAGCATGCCTGCTGGGCTGCTGCTTGCAGGAAGAATGTCACGTCTGCTGACTGCATCACATTTATGAACAACACGACGAAAGCAGCAATCTACCCTATGGTGGCCCAGACAGTGCGGCACATGCAAGCTGGCACTTACAACAGCAGGAGCAGTGCGGCATGGCATGCGGCATTCGATATGTTCACGCCAACTTCGGAGCGGTTGGATCTAAATGGAGATGGCGTGCATTTTGTGCACACCTGGAATGACATTGTGGGCAGTCAGCTGCTGCTTGCAGGATACTGTGCAGACAAGCAGTAACGTTGCTGTGATACAGAAATATAGGAATATGCGCGTGCAGTCGGCACACTGTGTAGCCATCACCGTGGAATCCATCAATTCCTTTTGCCGCCTGCGCACCGGGGTTGGTACTTGTACCAGCCAAGCGGCGGCATCACTGCACCATGCATGTAGACAGAGGCATTGCGTTGGAGTGCATGCCAGCAGGCGATCTAAGCGTCCAGGCCGCATGTACGTACGTGTTTAAATATTCAGCTGGCAGCACACCTGTCACAGCGCTCTGCATACATATGCTAGGTTACAGCACGTCACTGTGGCGTGTGCCTAGGCCTGTTACAATTGCTGCTTGCTGCTGGCACAACCCCACACCTTTAAAAATGGCGCCAGAGCAGCTGCCAGGCTCATGTCCTTTTCGTGTCACCTTCTTCGTGATGGATTATCTTTACTGGTCTAGTTATCAACAGAACGGCAATCATCCAGGTCACCTGTGAAGTTCACAGGGCTGACGGGAGCAGAAGCTGGTTTTTTTAAACCACCATGAGCCTTGTCTGGCTCCTTGGGGTTTTTCCTTCAAAAAAAAATCACCGATTTCTGGCTCCTTAGTAGGTGCGCCGGTGGCCCTGCTTTAGTAGTTGTAATTGATTGGCCAGCTTGCCAGGTGGTGGTCACTGTATGTCAGCGCCGGGTCAACAGCCTCGCACTTGCGTCAATTACCGAAGAGCACCGCAATCAACTGCACCTCAGAACATATGCCAGCGAACTTCACCTCCTGCGCGTGGTGTAACCGGGGTGTGCCATTTCACGGTTTCAAGCCCCGGTGTAAGAAATTTCACTGAAATATGAAATTTA
>RWJK01001390.1:68035-144497 GCA_004335835.1 Scenedesmus sp. ARA3 | reverse complement strand
CTGGTGCACAGATGGCTTCTCTGTGGCACCAATAGTGGATTATAGCCGAGCCCTGTGTGCCAGGCTGCAGCAGGCGGTGCCAGACACCCGGGTCACTGCTGCTGGTGACACTGCGTTTACTGCAGTTTCGGTGTGAGTGTCCGCGCAGCCCGACAATTTTCGTACGATATTTATGTACTTCAGGAATTGCTTGTAAAATAGAATTGATGCAAAAGCCGCTACTCGACCTGGAAGTTGAATATNACCCCAAGCTGTGGACGCTTGACCTTCCAGGCCAGCGTGTCGAAGCCGAGCCCGCTTGAGCTCATTTGCATCGAACAAATATTGTCGGATACGGAACAGCTTTTTCATGGGCGAGTGGGGCCATACCCGACACTTACGACTGTGCTGCTTTGGAGCAGCAGCAGACACGTCCCTGCCTGATGTCTGGCATGCTCTGCATGCATGAGCAGCAGCCAGTACTGCCTGCAGCAGCTGCTGGCACCTCAACGAATGGTTTACATATACATTCAGCAACGGCACCATACTGCGCAGCGATACTGCCGTTGCCTGCACCATCTGCAGCTCGCAACACTGAGGTGTCCTTGGCCTGCTGCTGCTGCTGCTGCTGCTGCCGGCCAAACTTCCGAACCTTGCTGCCGCCACCAAGACTGCTGCCCAGCTGGCGCTGCTGCTGCGGCTGCACTGGCGCCAGCAGCTGCTCACCCACAACAAGTCCATTTTGAGTGACCACCTTGAAGCACAAAGACGCTGTTGACAACAGATGCAGTCGGCAAAACAACCGCCCAGTTGCTGCCTAGCACCCAACAAGTCCCTCCAGCAGACCAAGCAAAGGATAAGTAAGCAGCCTCATGTGCAGGCCAGCAGCAGCCATGCCTTTGCAAGCATGCTTGTGCCGCACCCAGTCAGCCAACTGGCAGGCAGCGCTGCAGTAGCGGCACATGCAGCGGGTGCAGCACTTGCTGGCAGCCGCTGCCTCGCTCACTCGAGCCAGGCTCTGGCAGCCAGGGTTGTTGCACACCAGCGGCAGCGGTGCAGCAGCTGCTAATGTCCTGCACAGCTCCAGAACGTATGTGTATCGCTGCGTGATGTGGTGCTTGACCTCTTCGCTGCTGATTTCCCCTTCAAGGACCCAGCCCTGCACATCATCACGCTCGCCAGGCCGATTGGCTTCGAATGCAGCCACTGCTGCTGCGCAGTGCTGGCTGCACTGTCGCAGCTGCAGCAGGTAGCCCCACTCAACCTGCTGGGCACTGCTGGGTTGGTCAGGCGTGCTGCTGTTGCTGCTGCTGCTGCTGCTGTTGCTGCTGCTAGCTGCACTGGCACTACCAGCAGAAGAAGCTTCTGGTCCTGCTACTGCTGCTGGTGTTGTGGCGTTTGCACTCCTAGCTGATTCTGCTTCGGCTGCTGCTGCTGGCTCGGCGGCAGGCTCGGCGCCAATGAGCGTGACAGCATGCAGCACATGCAGCATGGCCTGCAGCATGTGTGTCTGCCAAACATGCCACTGGGGCTCAGTGTACTCTTCACTGCTGCTGTTGCTGCTGCCGCTGGGTAGAGGCACCGTCATCACAGACCCATTGGTTTCTGGATTCCACCTGCTTACAAAGGCAGGCTCAGTTACGATGCACCTGAACAGTTGCTGCGGCCCCACTGCCTGCATTGCATCTGCCAGCTGCACCAGGCTGCGAGCAGCAATCACGGACAGCAGCACAATGCTTGCGGCAGCCTGGCTGCTGCTGCTGCTGCTGCTGCTGCTGCTGCTGCTGCTGCTGCTGCTGCTGCTGCTGCTGCTGCTGCTGCTGCTGCTGCTGCTGCCTGCAGCACGATTGACACTGCAACGCTGCGACGCATAGAAGAGACTGTGTGCTACGCTATGTTTGAACACAGGGGTGATCCAGAGCAGAGCACTAGGAAAGTACACAGCTGCTGCGACCTCAACGGCTGCTTTATCCTTGCCCTGCACTGACATTGGGTTAGCAGACTCTGCTGCACCTGGCTGGCCCTGCAGCTGTACTGCCAGGCTGGTTAGCTTCACTGCCCTCTTGGCAAAGCTGGTGACAGCGGAGGCTAGGCCTGCCACTGCTGCTGTGTTGGCCAGCGCTCCCGCTGGGTTAGCAGCAGTTCCCAGCACTGCATATGCTGCATGTGCTATCACCTGAGTTGCTGCAAGCATGTCTGCTGCCTGCAGCACTGGTGAGCGCAGGTAGCAGTCGACGAGGGCTGTTAAGGCCTCATCAGGGTGCGCTGCTGCCAGGCTTAACATTGGTGATGTGTCCAGCCCTGCGTCACAGCCGCGCATAGGCAGAGCAGTTGCAGGTGCAGCTTGTTGATGAGCCCTCCAATATGAAAGTTCCCCCTTAGTTTTTCTCTGCTGCAATTAGCTTCATGCAAGGAAACAGCCATGCCAGCAGCTGCATTGTCTAAGGGAACAGTGGAACACCTCACAGCATGTACAAGCAGCCAGGCAAAGCGCCACACAATGCATATAGCAGCGCTGGCAGCTAGCTAGCAAACCAGCGATAGCCGCCTTACTAAGATACTAAGATAGTATCTGCCACAAAACAGTCAGGACGTCTAGCAGCTGCAACTCACCGCCAGGCGCCGCCAGCTCCAGCTCAAACACAGTCAGCCCAGGCGCAGCAGCATGCAGTGCCAGCAGCTGCTCACGCAGCGCGGCGGGATTCCTTGCACCAGCCCTGAGTGCATCATTGCGTGCACTCAACTGCAGCTGCTGCAGTGGTGCTGCCAGCGCCTGCAGCAGCTGCAGCCCAGCCTGCTGCAGCAGCTCAGGTGGCAGGCAGCTAGCGCCAGCTTGCATGCGCGCTTTCAACTGCATGTGCAGCAGTGAAGTAGTGCTGGAGAGCAGCACGGCATATGGCTTGCCCTCCAGTCCCTGCTGCTGCTGCTGCTGCTGCTGCTGCTGCTGCTGCTGCTGCTGCTGCTGCTGCTGGCGTTGCGCTGCACCCGCAGCCAAAAGCTGCAGCCCTAGCACCAGCCGCACGGCAGCTGCTGACAGCACAGGATCGCTATCGTCTACTGCCAAGCTGCCCTGCTGCTGCATGTAACAAACATACGCAGTGGCCTGCAGCGCAATTGCGCAGTTCTTGACCTTATCTGCAAAACGCCGCCGTGCGATGGACACACCATCAACAAATTCAGCTGCTGCTTCCGTGCTGAGTATATCCAGGTAGGCCTGGCCACCTGGCAGCAGCTGCAGCATGTCAGGATACTGGTGAAAGGCGGGTGAAAGGCGGGGATAGGCAGCAGGTCTGCACGCAGCTGCTGCTTGCTGTTCTGCCCCAGCTGCAGCTGCTGCTGCTGCTCACTGTGCTGCTGGCGCAGCAGCACGGTGTAGACTGTCAGCAGCCGCAGCAGCAACTGCACCACTGCAGGTTTGCGCAGCAAACACCTGACAGGCTCAGCTGCTGCTCCTGTATCTAGCTGCCCTTGTCCAATCAGACATCAAAGCTGGTGGATGAAGCCTCCATACTCCAGCTGCATGTGGTTGTACTCCACCCACAAACCATCACAGCTGCTGCCTGCTGACGCTGCTGCTGCACCTGGAGAGATTTGCCTGCCGTATCCCTGCAGCTGCTGCAGTAGCGGCAGTGCCGCTTGCGCCATACTAGGCGCCTCTGAGGGCACGTGAAGCATTGCCACCATCCACATGTTAGGCAGCACGCGCACGATGCTAAAGATGCTCTGCAATGCCTGGCAGTCAACCGTACGTCCGGCTGACATTTGCCGCTGCCGCTGCTGCAGCAGCAGCTGCATGAGCTCTGCCCAGCTGGTCAGCATACCTGCACACGAAGCAGCAGCAGCAGCAGCAGCAGCAAACATAGTTGCTTGTCAGTGCTGAAGTCCCTTACGCTGGTGCACGTGTGAGGCTATATGGGACGGTCAAGTATATTGAAGAGAGGCATGACGCTGCCAGAGGGGACCGTGAGATAAGCCACATAAGCGGCTTACTGCATGCCAAATTGTGCCCCCACCATGCAAATCACCCAATGCCTGTTGTGTCCCACGCCGCACCAACCATGGCATGCGCAGCCTTTGAACTGTATACACAAACCTGAACAATTATACTGGCCAAGCACATAAGGGCAATGCTCTGGCAGAACCCCGCAGCAGCATGCGCGCTCACCTGACTGCAGCAGCTGTTGTCTCAGGTTGAGCGCAAGTCCAGCGGCAGTTGCTGGGCTGCTGCTGCCCATGTCCACGCAGCAAAGCGCCACCAGCCCAGCAAGGCTTTTCACCATTTGCATGCCAAAAAGCCAAGCGCCTTGTATGGTGCCAGGCTGCAGCTTGTCACCATGAGCGCTCTGCAGCGCTGCAGCCAGCTGCTGGGGCTGCTGCTGCAGCCACACTAGCAGCAGACCAACACTGTGGACTGGCTGGCGGCGCAACACGCCTCTCAGCAGCTGAACTAATGCTGCTCTTTCAGAGTCGTTCTTTGGGGTTGTGGGCAGGGTTAAGGTCAGCTGGTGCAGACCGCTGCTGCAGCTGGCTAGCACTGCCTGCTGTGTTGCTGTTGGTTCACCAGCCAAAGGCCGCTGCAGCAGCTGCACCACTTGGGGCCTGGCCACCAGGCTGCTCAAATTGCTTGCTGCATCCTCTGCTTTCTTTGCACGCTGAGCAGGCCGCATCAGGACACAGTGTAGTTGGTTTTTCGCATGTGATGTATAGACTATTTGCTGTTGTTGCTGCTGCACGTCGAGATCGTTGTCAACAAGGCACCAAGGCGAGACAGGAGATGATATATCTTGTTATTAAACGATATCACATGCGAACAGCTGTCCTAGGAGCCGCAAGGCTCGAGGTGCTCGTGTCCAAGGTGAAGCTGTGTTTTCGGCAAAGCGCTGCCTGAAGGCCACGAGCTGCCTGCTAAATCTGTTTGCTAGCGCTGACGGTGGCGAACACCAAGGTTAAGATTTGACATTGTTTACCGGTGACGCAGCATGACTGCCTGGTACCCTGAAACCCAGCTGACTGGCAGTTTGCCAGGCGCATCATGTTGCAGACATCACCAGTCCTTGCACAGCAACCAGAAAGGAGTAGTTGACTTCCGACGTCATGTTGCAGGGGAGGGCAAGCTACCACCTGATAGTCCAGCGAGTTCAAACCTATTGGGGACTTTTCGGGGTGCACCCAAACTGGCACGGTGTGAGCTCCCAGACCACAACGTCCAACTCGCCCGTTCTAAAGTGCACAGCGCATCTCACTGCTAGTGCACAACAATAGGTGTTCAAATGGAAGCAGGGCCTCTTCAAAGGCCTGCGCTGAAGCTGACTCAAAGCATCACCACAGACAATCCTGCCTGGCGTCTAGCAGGCACGGGCAGTAACCACTGATTGACAAGCAGGCATACTGCATCTCTCTGCACGTGAAAGATGGACATGGCGCACTTGCATGTTTCAGCAAGTGCGACAGCATGACCCAGCCATCAGCACAGCACAGGCTGGCCACAGCTCATCACATGCAGAACAAACAGGAGATTCCAAGGCCTGCAGTGATAAACTAGAATGCACGTACAGATGGCACAGTGCACATAAAGAAGGCTGCCAGCTAAACCCAACACATGAACTGCTGAGAGTGCCCTGTCATTGCCCGCCACTCCGCAGCACCCACACTTTGCTGCCACCGGTCCCTGCACCCTGCCTGGCACCCCTGCCAGCACCCGCTGCTGCTGCAGGCGCTGCTGTCAACTGCGCCACCTGGCGCAGCTGCTGCTTGAACAGGGGCATGTCAGACTCCCGCAGCACATCCTTGAAGTGTGACAGCAGCAGATCTGAGTTGGCGCAGCCCCCGGCGGCCTGGATGAACTGCACGATCTGCTCACCCATGCGCGCTGCAGGATCTGAGATGCTTTTGCTGCCACGTGCAGCGTCGCCAGCAGCTCTCTGTGGTGGCCTTGACGGGCTAACATCTGCGCTGCTGCGCCCGCTGCCACCTGGGCTCAGTGCAGCCACATCCTCTGCAGCAGCAGCAGCACCAAGCCCTTGCTGCTGCAATGGCTGTGCTGCGCCTAACTGGCCCCTGCCTGCTGCAGCAGCTGCTGCTGCTTGTCGCTCGCACATGCGTGCAAGCAGCGCTGAGCTGCTGGGTGCTGCGCCTGCGCCTGCTGCACCCGCTTGCACGCCAGCAAACGGCCTGCTGCTGCCAATGCCACCAGCACCAAAGCGGCCTCCAGCACTGCCAACACCTGCTGCAGCATCTGCGGCAGCTGCATCTTCAGTTTGGCCAGCAGCTGGGGGTGCAGGATCTGGCACAGCAGCAACAGATGCTCTTGCAGGAGATGCCTCCCTGGAACTGCCTCCTCCTGCTGCTGCTGCTGCTGCTGCACCACCAGCTGTTGGAAACAGCGGTGGAGCATCCAGCAGCAGAGGATTACGCACCTGGCCGAATCTGCTGCGTCCTGCGCTGCTGTTCCCACCAGGTACAGCTGGGCTGCTGCGGCTGCTGCCGCCCCCAGCAGCAGCTGCGCCCCTGCTGTTGCCTGCATTGCCCCTGGCTGCTGCTGCTGCTGCTGCCATGCCGGCTGCGCCATGCCGTCCTGTCCATGTTGGCACATGCACCGCAGCAGATTGGCATGCTCTGCTGCTTCGCCGCAGCGCCTCTGCTGCATCTGCTGCCACCTTGGCTGCGAAAGCATCATCGGTGTTTGCGCCTGCTTCTGCACTGTTGGCGCCTTCTATGCTGCTGTGATCGATGAGGCTCTTTATGCCAGTGCCCTCAAACAAGTCACGCAGCACACTGGCCTCATCATCAGCAGCACCAGCAGTGCTGCCGCCTGCAGCATCACCAGCTGCCGCTGCTGCAGCAGCAACAACACCGTACTGCGCAGCGATACTGCCGTTGCCTGCACCAGCTGCAGCTGGCGGCACTGAGGTGTCCTTAGCCTGCTGTTGCTGCTGCCGGCCAAACTTTCGCACCTTGCTGCCGCCACCAAGACTACTGCCGAGCTGGCGCTGCTGCTGCTGCTGCTGCTGCACTGGCGCCAGCAGCTGCTCACCCACAACATCAGAGAAGATGCGCCCAGTCTCTGTCGCGCCAGCAGCAGCATGGCCAGCGCCAGCGCCGCGTGCTGCTGCTGCTGCTGCGATGCTTTTTGAGCCGGCTCCATACTCGTCACTAAGGGTGAAGAGGTCACTGATGTCTTTTGAGGCGAAGAAGCGGCGCTGGCGGGGGTCCTGCAGCACCTTGTTGGTGAGGAAGGACTTGTAGATCTGTTGCAGCAGGTGACAAGGCGGCAGGAGGACAAATAAAGCAGAACAACCAAACAGCGCTCGGTTGATTGCATCCTAACGTGAGAACGCAATTGTTGTTCACACGTGCACACCTGCTGCATGGGGCAGATGTCACAATAGCAGCGCCAGTCACGGCACCAGCAGGCAGACATTCACAAAACATTGACTCACAGTCTCTGTTGTAATGATCAACAACGGACACCAGCTGACTGTAGATCGCGCACTCCCCTCACATATAGCAATGCACTGGATAACACAGCTAGCGCAGCTTTGTATGAACCCTACCCAACACATGTTGAAGCAACGCACCTGTCTGTGGTAGACCTTCTCCTCAATGGTGCCGCTGGTGATGAGCCGGTAGATGGTCACGGGCCGGCCCTGACCGATGCGCCACGCGCGCTCACGCGCCTGGCTGTCAGTGCTGCAACGCACAAGCAACGACGGCAGCAGCAGCACAGGAGGAGGGGATGGGGGTGGTGCAACCAAGTGCATGCCGTGTGACTTGAGGGTGGTGTCCAGTAGAGCTGTGACGGCCTCACACACCAGTGCAGCACAAATGCTGTGACAACAGGGGTTGCTGAGTACAGGCATCATCGGTTACACGATATGTGCGAAGGCATTACATGCACTGCACAATCACTCCGTGGCTTGCAACATGCCATGGCATGCTGCCGCTGCACCCACCTTGGGTTCCAGTCTGGGTCGTAGATGAGCACCCTGTTGGCCCCAGTCAGGTTCACACCCAGCCCACCAACCTTGGTAGTCAGCAGGAACAGGAACCTGTACAGGCAACAAGAGCCAGAGCAGTGGAAGCAGCAGCAGCACCTGGGTCAGCTGCCTTACAAGCCCAGCTTGCGCCGCCCAGCCTCGCTGCGCCATGCATGCGGATGTCTTCTGTTCAGCATTGATACCTGACAGCCACGCAGCTACAATTCTTATTCAGAATCAATGCGTGCACACCTGTCAGGGTCGCCGTTGAAGTCGTCCATCAGCCTCCCACGCTGCGCAATGGGCGTACTGCCGTCCATGCGGTGGTAGCTGTAGCCGGCTGCTGCCGCAAGCTTCTCCAGGATGTCCAGCATCTGCTGCGTCTGCGTGAACAGCAGCACCTTGTGGCGCTCCGCGTGCCAGGCGGCCAGCACCTTGGCCAGCACCTGCAGCTTGCCAGACCTGCAAGGAGTGCATAACAAACACAGCATGGCAGCAGCCAGCAGCAAGATGTCAAGTCATGAGACATATGTCCACTGGGAAAGACGGCGGCAGCACATACAATCATCAGCATGCCGGCCGGAGGGACGTATGCCAACAGCACTGTGGTGTACCGCCTCGTGGGTGCGCTGTGCATGCTGCGCTACCAGCTTGCTGGGTTAGCACCAGAACACGCTGCCTTGAGCAATGCTGCTCGTGCAGGCGTTTGCAGTTGCAAACATGCCTGGACCTGCAGCAGAAGAGGCTGGCCAGGCACAAGAAGGAACATGCACACACGCACGCACTCCACAAACCAGACAGGTACTTCTGTTGTCATTCACCTGCTGGGCTCGCCATAGTCTGTGTTAGCCTGGGCTGCAGCACGTTCCAGCAGGTCTGGATGGTTGCAGATCTTGCGCAGCACATCAATGCCTGCCAGCGCCTGGCGGCGGCCGCTCAAGATCTCTGACACGTCAGTGCTGTTGATGTACGCCCTGCAAGAGCAGCAGAACAGGAGATGTGCACTGTATCAGCACCATTATCACCCATACCACCTCGTTGCTTAGTGATGTGTATCCGGTTGCTTGGAGCTGTGCCAGCATCACATCATATCTGTTGCTAGCCTGCTGCATGGTGTGGCAACAAGCCAACTGCAAGCCACGCACACCTGTACAAATCACGCTGCTGCTGCGCGAGGCGTCAAACACATGTCAGGCCCTGCTGCTGCACCAAAGCGGCAGAGCAACTGCAAAACTGGCACAGCTCCATGCTATGCAGCAGGGTGGCAACTGCACGGCACACACACCTGTACAGGTCGCGCTGCTGCTGCGTGAGGCTGCAGAAGAGCACCGTCTCCGTCTTCTTTGGCAGCTGTGTGGCCACGTCAGCCTTGCGGCGGCGCAGCAGGTAGGGGCCGATGAGGTCACGCAGCACCACAGCACACCTGCGCAGCACCGCACACACGCATACCCAACCCAGTGCAGGTGATGCGTGGCAGTGACAAGGCAGTGTGCTTGGGCTTGAACACTGCCGCCGACTTCCGGCTGATCAGCTGCAACGCATTGCAGGACATGCTGCAAGCTTGCTGGCCTTTCCTGCAAGGTGTCGCAAGGAGAGGAGCCGCGACGCCAAATGGAGCAAGATAGCAATCCATCTGCAAAGCTGCATGCCACAAGTGCTGGCCTGCAGCCATGTGGGCTGCCCTGGTTCTACAGATGCGCACCTGTATGCCGTCTGCACCTGCAGCTTGCTGGCGTTGGTGTAGCCTCCAATGGTGATGGGCACTGCAAACTGTGCAGTGAACACAGGCAGCGTCCCCAACTTGCCTGCAGGGCAGCAGCCACAATGCAGCAACAGGTGTTTCAAACAGCTGGATCTAATGCCGCTGTACTTAACATACAGCTTGTTTGGCGAGACGCAGGCAAGCAAGCAAGCAGCCAGGCAAGCAGCAGTTGGTGAGGGCAGCATAGATGCTGTATGTAGAGCACACCATGCCACGGCCACGCAACAGCGAATGAAAAAGCATACGCACCTGGGAAGATGAAGTCGAAGAGTGACCACAGCTCGCTGAGCCTGTTCTGGATGGGGCTGCCGCTCATGATGATGCGGTGCACCGTCTGCAGCTGCTTGGACGCCAGCGTCACCTGCAGCCAGTGAGCGCAGCAGCATGTCAGGCGCGTGGTTTGGCCACACAGGTCAAAGCCCTGTTGCTAAACCAAACGCGTACTGCCAGACATTTTGCACCCTGTCAGAGCCAGACATTGGGGTTGCAAGCAGCACAGCAGCCCTACAGTCCTATACAACCAGCAGAATCATTCATGATGGTGCAGTGCATGGCAGATGAGAATTGTTTGCAATGGAAGAGGTGAGAGGCTTACCTCAGCGTCCGGGTTGCGTATCTTGTGCCCCTCGTCCAGCACTGCCACCCCCCAGCGCACAGGCAGCAGCAGCTCGCGGTTCAGCCGCAGCTGGTCATACGTGGTCAGCAGGATGCTGCAGTCGGCAGCCTCCAGCGCTGCAGCCACGATGCCTGCAAAACATGTTTACATGCACGGCAGGGAGTTGTTTACATGCAGGGCAGGAGGTTGCGTAAATACAGGGCAGGGAGTTGTTTACATGCAGGGCGAGTGCACCACCAGGCCCAAAGCACAGCTGTGCAACTGCTTGGAGCATATATGCATGTTATCCAGGCAAGGCCGTGCTACAATGGGCAGATGCGGCAAGAACCTATACAAGTGCCATGCCGTTGACAGCGCCTGTACATGCTAACAGTCTGCTTGCGCTGCAGCCCTATGCCCATGCCCAAAACCAACACACCACTCTGCAACACCTCAGCACTCACCAGCCTTGTCTGGCCGCGGCGTGCCGTATGGGCAGCGGCCGCTGTCGTGCAGCAGCATCACGCGCAGCGGCGGGTACCACGTGCGCAGCTCGCCCATCCACTGGCGCAGCACGGTGGCTGGTGCCACCACCAGGCTGGGCCGCCACAGGCCGCTGTGGTGCAGGCCTGCAAGGTAGGCGATGACCTGGCGGGACAGCAACATGGCAGAAATGCAGCCTACTGAGTTGTGCATCTATCAGGTGCCACAGGCTATTGTGGTGCAGGCCTGCTAGGTAGGCGATGACCTGTCAGTGCAGCAACATGGTGGAGGTGGTAGAAGACAAGGTTGTGAGTGAGGAGATGCCAGAGGCCGCTGTGGTGCAGCCCTGCAAGGTAGGCGATGACCTGGCAGCGCAGTAACACGGCAGACATGCAACCTATTGAGTTGTGCATCTATCAGGCGCCACAGGCCGCTGTGGTGCAGGCCTGTGAGAGGCGACGACCTGTCAGTGCAGCAACATGGTGGAGGTGGCAGCAGACAAGGCTGTGAAGTGAGGAGACGCCACAGGCCGCTGTGGTGCAGGCCTGCTAGGTAGGCGATGACCTGGCAGCGCAGCAACATGGCAGAAATGCAACCTACTGAGTTGTGCATCTATTTCTAGTTGTGCATCTATCAGGTGCCACAGGCCGCTGTGGTGCAGGCCTGCTAGGTAGGCGATGACCTGTCAGTGCAGCACCATGGCAGTTGGCAGCGCGGCAACATAGCAGAAATAGCAACAGATACAACTGTCAATCTACAAGGAGCTACAGTATACAAACAGGCTGCTTTTTGAAGGCAAGCCTCTGTCTAAGCATCGCTGCTCATGCGTACAAGGGTGGAGACCCTCACTTACATACAGCTGCCAACACACTTGCGGGCATCTCTGCTCTGCATACCACGCACACAAACTCGCCAAGCCTCGCCTCACGCGCCCACCTGAATGGTCTTGCCCAGCCCCATCTCATCTCCAATGATGCCGCCAGCGCGCTGCGTGTGCAGCTCCCACAGCCACTTCACGCCGGTGCGCTGGTAGTCAAACAGCTGCGCCCACAGCGCCCCTGGCACCCTAAGGCCGCCATCAAACACAACATCTTCAGCATCATCAGCAGCAGCAGAGCCTGCATCTGCAGGCCCCGCAGCTGCCTCTGCGGCAGCGTCGCCGGCAGGCGTGTTTGCTGCAGCGTCCTGCTGTCGTTTCTGCCGCGCTGCTTCCAGCTGCTCTGTGTAACGCTCCATGCGCAGCTGATACACACCTGGATCCACATCATCATAGTCAGCGATCTCATCCCTGCCATTTTCTGTGTCAGCAGCAGCCTGCAGCTGCAGCAGCTCATCCTCCTCCTGCTCTTCACTGTCTGCTGCTGCTGCTGCTGCAGCTGGGCTACCTGGCGTGCTGCCGCGGCCTCGTTTGCGTCTGTCGTTGTTGGCGCTGCTCCTGCTTCTGCTACTGCTGTTTCCCTTCCTGCCCCTACCTTTCCTGCCTACAGGTTCTTCCACTAGCCCCTCCATGTCATCATCATCAACATCTGCTGCTGCTGCTGCTGCCGCTGACTGCTTGCTCCTGCTTCTACTTTTGACCTGCCCTACTTCTAAATCTGATGGCAGATACTCCCCATCATCAAGCATGCCTGCATCTTCACCGCCGCTGCTGCTGCTGGTGCCCGGTTTGCGCCTTGCCGGCCTGCTGCCACGGCCCTCATCCACTACGCCAGCAGCCTGACCATCACCCTGACCTGCTGCTGCTGCTGCTGCCACAGCTGCTGCTGCGGCAACACCTGCAGCATCCAGCTGCATGTCTTCTGTGCCCTCCTGCTGCTCTGCTTCAGCAGCCTCTCCTTCTTCCTGCTCGTCAGCGCTGCTGCTGCCATGCTCCTCATCGCTCGCCCAGCCGTCACTGCTGCTGCTGCCAGCTGCTGCACCATCTTGCTGCCGCCGCTGCCTCTTGTCCTGTGCCCCTGCCTCAGCGCTGCCATGCACAGCCGCAGTGAGTGCAGCGAGGCTCATGCGTGCTCGCTTCTGCCGCGGCAGCGTGCTGTGGCGCCGCGGGCGCTTTGCAAGCGGCGCGCCTGCTGCTGCGGCAGCATTTGCTCCTCGCCACAGCAGCGGGTTCACTTTGATGAGCTCACGCTCCTGCTGGGGCACCTGCAAAGAAGCACGTAAAGCCACACCAGGCAACACATGAGGCGATTGATACACCTGCAGCGTAGTGGGAAGGATCTGGCAATTTGCTGGGAACAACGCATGTTCAGGGCATGGGGGCATCAAGCACAGCTGCCACAAGCACATGCGTGGCACAGCTATGCGTTATACTAAGCAGTGAGCAGCAATGACAAGCACCACACAGTCTGACGACTTACGTTATCACCCTCCAGGAGCACAGTACGTGGCCGCTGCAGCACCCCTTGCTCCACACTTTGCTGGCTGGCCTTGGCCAGTAGCTCAGACAGGGGCAGGCCAGAGCGCCCGACCACATTCGCCATGTCACCCAAGCCACTAGCAGCAGCAGCAGCAGCACTGCTGCTAGGTGGGCTAGCAGTAGCAGCAACCCTGCGCTGCTGCATCATGGCCCACTGCTCATCTGCAGCAGCCGCTGCCTGCTGATGTGAAGCTGCTGCTGCCCTTGGCGGACGCGGGCGGGGAGGCAGCAGTGCACCTGCTGCAGGCTCTGCAGCTGCTGCCACCAATTCCATCGACAGAGTGGGCTCAGTTGGCTGCTCAAACTGCTGCTGCTGCTGCGCTGGAGGTAAACTATGCTGCTGCGGTGGCGGCAGCGGCGGCAGCGTTTGCTCCTGCTCCTGCTGCTGCTGCTGCTGCTTCCGGCGTTGCTGCAACTGCTGCGCACCTGTGCTGAAGCGCACCTGCCGCACCTCAGGTGCTGCTGCAGCCGCGCCACCCTGCACCTTCTTCTCAAACCCTTCTAGCTTGTCGAAAGGTGTCAGCAGCCCTAGCCTGATCAGTCTGTCCCGCTCCGTCTCAACCAGCTTAGGGCCAGCAAGGCCCCCACCAGCTGTGGTTGCGCTCGCAGCTGCCCCGTCAGCAGCAATCGCTGCTGCAGCTAGCGCATCAATGTTCAGCTCGGCTGCTGATGTTGCCCGCTGCTGCTGCCGTTGCTGCCACAGCTGCTGCTGTGGGGAGGGACCAAACAAGGGGGCCTTTGTGCTGGCACCTGCTGCTCCTGCAGGATCCCAGCTGGCTGCAGCCCCATCTCTGCTGCTGCTGCTACCCCCAAGTTTCCACTGCTGGCCAGGCTCCTGCAAGCCCTGCTGCTGCTTCCCAGCTTTGCCTTTCCCCTTGCGCCCCTGCTGCTGTTGCTGCAGCAGTATTGCAAGCTTCTGCCGCTGGTGCTGCTGCTGCACTGCTGCTTGCTGCGCCTGCGGCAGCTGCGCAATTGTCTGCTGCAGCTGCTGCTGCTGCTCCTGCAAGGCATGCAGGCGCTGCCGCGTGACTGCTGCCTCCAGCTGCCTGCTGCTGCGCTCAGTTGCTTGAGCAGCTGCTTGCTCATCTGTTGCATCCTGCAGGACACAGGTAGAGCAGATATAACTGACTCAGCCAGGCACACCTGCGTAGGTAGCTGCAGATGTAGCTGCAGATGTACGCCATCCAATGAGCCATTTGTTGATTCGAAAGCAACATGAGTGCAAGGAACACATGAGCATCCCAGCAAACAGCTGGGCTGCGTTGCACTGCAGCAACTGGCATTGCAGGTACAAGTTGCGACGTACACAGCACATGGCAGAAGTTCGGCAACAGCGCTGCAGCAAACGTCAACATGGGTTTGCTCACCCAGTCGTCACCCTCCTCCTGTTGCAGCTGCTGTTGTTGCGCGTGCAGCACAAGGGTCACTGCCTCTGCTTCCAGCTCAGCTGCTAGCAGCTGTCCTGCAAGCTGCTCAGGCGAAACAGCTGTGCCTGCAAGCATGCCACCATCGCAAACGTCAGCTGCTTTCATTCAAAAAGGCGGTGGGGCTGTTGTAGACGTTTGGATGCTGTCGGTTGCTGCAGTGGAAGCTACACCAACAGCAATCTGCGGCTGTGTGGCGCAAATTGTCGACTCTGACAAATGCAGTGAGGCTACAAGCTGCAATTGACTGAGCTGCATGCACTACATCCTGCTTGGAAGAGCAACACGTGCCTGCTTCGCCATCAGGCACATCTGCTGATGGGCCGGCAGCGGCAGACTCCGCAAGTGCCTGCAGGACAGTGAACGCAGAAGCAGCAGCAGCGCAAGTGACAGTGGGTCTCCGCTGGTTGCATGCATGGGACCGCTGCAACGCCCAAGCCTCGTACCTTTCCAATGATATCCTGTTCAAGCTCAGCAGCATCCTGAACAGCAACCCCAAGCTCCTGCAGTAGCTGCTGCTCCTCCATGCTCCTGCTGCACTGTTGTGCTGGAGTCGCAACCGGCCAGCAGCCCTGCTCAAACCGCTTCTGAACCTAACACAGGTCTTCACATGTGCAGCACAGGTACAGCGAGGCGTGTGCCTGAGATCGAGTGATGCTGGTGACGAAACCGATAGGTGTAGGTCAAAGATGAAAAGCCAACAGGTATGGAAAACCTTGCCAATCTTCATTCAAAGACGATATGTGCGCGACGACGTTGCCGATTTCGTGCGCAACAAGAGACGTCAGGTGCCACACACTTGCCACCAGCAGGTTAGGTCTTGTGCTGTCTAGGTGAAAGGTTTATAGGGCGTACAACGTACGTGCAGTTGTGTTCGCATTTGAAACACATGTAGTTAGCACACTTGTGTATTGGGCGGGAACATGTAGTGCTTTTCTTGCTCACGCCTTCATTTGCGTACATTCGTCCCGCTTCCGCCGCTCAGACACGACTTTCGTCACGTGAGTTAGTGTAAGTGCTGCCAGTCACTGAATGCTAAGCGCCTAGCTGCTGCAGCTGCGTGCTCCGTCCCCAGCAAAGCAGCAGGCTCCTCAGGATGGAGGAGGGCAGCAGGAAGTCAACCATTGCCGAGCATATTGCCAAGTTTCGAGGGACTGTTCCATGTCCTAAGGAAGAAAGGTGAGCCAAGGCAGAGTCTTCTTCATTAGACAACCTGATGATGCAAAGTCTGACCCTCCAACGCACCAGCAGCTGTGACTGTTCCCACCTGGCTGAGGCCAGGCACATATGTCCTGCCACCTGACGCTCTCTTGCGACTGTTTGCAGGACGCCCGAGAAACAGGCAGGTTTCTGGTGGATGTCCCCAGGAGCAGCCAGGACGGCAGCAAGCATGCAGCACGGCACAGCACCTGCAGCAGCATCATCACCCAGCAACGCACCAGGCCAGTTGACAAGGGCCGTGTCGGATGGCAGCGCACTTGCAGGAGAAGCAGCTTCCATACAGTTCAAGAAAGGCCGATTCACTATCCGCAAGGAGCCCAGCAGCCCCGGGCACGTGTCTGGAGAGCAGCGCAGCGGCCACCCCAGCCCCAGCAGCTCTGCTGGCCCTGGCATTTGGTCACCAGCAAGCAGGGGCGGTGGGTGATAACTTCTATGGCCTGTCTACGTCTTGCATGCGCGCAACTTGCTATGCAGTGCTGATACGTGCCTTGCAGGACATGACAACAGGCAGCAGCACACACTGCACTCAACAGCGGTGCCATGCCAGCTGTGACCACGCAGCGAGCTGAACTTGGCACAAACATAACCATGGCACATGCCTCCATCACAAACTTGTACAATTGCAGCGCACTAAAGTTGTGAGTGTGCTGGTCCGGCCATGTGTGCTACATCGCAGGCAATCCAGCAGCACTGCCCAGCCTACAAGCCATGCAGCAGCTGATAGCACAGAGCCCCGCCCTTGTCAGAGCCCTGACACAAATCGAGCGCGATGAGAAGGGCAGGATCTCAAATGCAACTATGGAGCGCATCAGGGCAGCGCTGGACAGCCTAGCTGCTGCACCCCAGCAACCCTTCCTGCAGGAGCAGCAGTGCCTTGAAGAACCCCTGCCGCTTGGGGCCAGCATCCCTGCTTGCTCGATGCTGCAGGGTGCAGCAGCAGCAGCAGGGCGCGCTGAGCAAGCAGTCATCACCATCCTTGGCCCCAGGTCTTCAGTTGCAGCAGCAGTCCCACCAGAGCAAGAGCAGCAGCATCACCAGCAAGCTTGTGCCACTGCACCACGTAGCAGCAAGTTCCAGGGGCTTGCAGCTGATGAGCTGACACACAAGCTTGTGGCGCACCAGGCAGCTGCCGCTGAGCAGGCTGCAGCCAAAGCGGCTGCAGCGGCCGCAGCAGTTACGGCTGCCGCAGCCGCTAGTAGCGGCAGCGCTGCCCGCAACAGCATGAATGGGGCAATGCCAGCAGCGGCAGCAGCAGCAGCAGCACACCCTGCTACCAGTCCTGCTACGGGGGCCAGTTCATCATCAACAGAGGAAGGAGAGCAGCTGCAGCAGCAGCAGCGTGCGTCAGCATTGGTAAGCAGCAACCCACAGTGCAATGCAGTGGCTGGTGCTGCAGTGCCGCCCGGCCAGGCAGCACAGGCAGCTGGGCCTGGCAGCAGCACCAACGGCAGCAACTCAGGCACATCATCAAGCCCAAGCTCACGCAAAGCTTCTCTGCGTATGTCCTTGTCCATTGATGTGAGCCAGCCGTCCCACAGCAGCAGCAGCAGTAGCAGTGACGACGAAAGCAACACCAGTGAAGCCAGCAGCAGTGAACCTGCTTATGCTGCGGCAAATGGGACAATGAGTGCACAGGGTGCTTGTGTGCATGGAGCACCAACAGGGCTGCTGCTGCAGCAGCAGGACTTGCAGCACCCTCACAGCTCACACGGATCTGGATCTGGTTCAGGAAGCCCAGCGGTGCCGAAGCCCTGGGACGATGACGAAGCTGTTACCACAGCGGCGGCAGCAGCAGGAGGAGCAGCAGCCACGTTTCCCACCAGGAGGCACGCCGGCAAGCACAAGCCAGCTACGCCAGGCTTTGCCCTTCAGCAGTCAGTGCGCATGTTCAGCCGCCCAGCAGATGAAGGGGATGACAGTGAGGATGATTTGGCAGAGGGCCGCAGCAGCAGCACCATGCCAGAGCAGCTGCGCAGGGGCCACCACCAGCATAGTGCGGAGGTGGAGGGCGCAAGCAGCACTGACGATGGCGAAGAAGAAGGCACTGGCAGCCAGCAGCACTGGCACCACAAGCTGTCCAAGCGGCCGCCAACTCCGGGCGTGTCTCTGGGCAAGCCGGTCAGCATCTTCAGCAGCAGTGGCGGGGGGCAGCCTGCAGCTGCAGCAGAAGACCTGCAGCAGCAGGAGGAGGACGAAGAAGCAGCGACAGCAGCAGCAGAGGATATGACTTCCCACAAGACGAAGCAGTGGGGCCATAAGCTATCCAAGCGCCCACCTACGCCTGGCGTCTCACTCGGCAAGCCTGTCAGCATCTTCAGCAACAGTGGTAGCAGTGGCAGCAGTGCTGCCCTGCAGCATGATGTTGCTGCAGCTGCTGAAGCACAGTCAAATGAAGAGGATGCCCAGCATGTGGTGCAGTTTGCAGATTCACAGGAGATCAAGCAGCAGGCTAGGCAGCCAGCCAAGCAGCAGCGGCAGCAGGTGCAGCCAGCCAGCAGCAGTCAGCCGGCTGCTGCGCATCCTCAGCAGCAGCAGCAGCAGCAGCAGCACTGGCACCACAAGCTGTCACAGCGGCCGCCAACGCCTGGCGTCTCTCTTGGCAGGCCAGTCAGCATCTTCAGTGACCCTGGCTTGCATAGTGCTGCTGCAGCATGTGAAGATGTGGATGATGCTGATGATGAGGATGAGGCGTCATGCCTGGAACATTCTGTGGTTCGCTTCCAAGATCAGCCACACGGTGCAGCAAGCAACAGTGATGCAGCATGCGATGATGATGAGGACAGCAGCAGTGGCAGCCACATTGTGCGCTTCCAAGGGCACGCGGTCAGCAACGCCGCAGCACCTGCTGGCAGCAACCTGCACCTTGCGCAGCAGTGCAGCCATGGCAGCAAGAAGCAGAGCAGCCAGGGCAAAGCGATCTCAAAGCAGCAGGAGCAGCAGCAGCATTGGGACCACAAGCTGTCCAAACGCCCTCCTACTCCAGGTGCAGGCTTGGGACAGCCTGTCAGCATCTTCACAGACGACGGCAGCAGCAGCAACATGCGGCCGGCGACTGCTTGCAGCAGCAGCAACAGCAAGAGCAGCACCAGTGTGCGGCCAGCCAGTGCCAGTGGCTGCTACGCTGGCTCTGCTGGCGCAGCTCAAACACACATCAAGGCTTCTCAGGGCTCCTGCAAAGCAGCCAGCAGCAGCTCACCTGCAGCAGATGAAGCTGAGGATGAGGCGTTGGGTGACTCACACGTGCGTTTCAAGGAGCCGGGCCCCAGGGTGACTTTCAAGCAAGCCCTGCTGCATTTCAGCGACTCTGCAGACCCGCCACCAAGCTCTAAGCTGCGTACGCAGCGTCTGCCTGGGCACCAGCAGCAGCAGCAGCAGCATGATAAGCAGCAGTGGGTGCAGAAGCTGTCAAAGCGGCCTGGAACCCCTGGTGGTGCCCTGGGCCAACCTATCAGCATCTTCAGCAGTGATGGCAGCAAGCAGTGCAAGGAACAGGAGGGAGGGGAACCACACAGCTGTGGTGCTGGCAGCAGCAGCGACACTGAGCAGCAGCCGGCGCTGCCTGCCAGGCGTGCTGCCAATGTCAGCGAGAGCAGGCATTCTGATGAAGTGCAGGAAACAGCAGCAGAGAAACATGCTTGCAGGAAGCAAGCAGAGCATGTAGCTGAAGAAGAAGATGTGAGTGACAGCACTGGCAGCCAGCAGCACTGGCACCACAAGCTGTCCAAGCGGCCGCCCACGCCTGGCGTGTCTTTGGGCAAGCCAGTCAGCATCTTCAGCAGCAGTGGACATCAAGCAGAGGGCAGTGAGGTTGATGGCGGCAACAGCAGCAGTGGCTGTGCACCTGGAGAGCACAAGCCCCAGGCATCAAAGCAGTCCCATCGGGCAGCAACCCCTGGTGTAGGTGAGAAATGCTTAGTTTTCACAGTTTCTTTCATGTCATTTGTACTTGCTGCAGCGTGCCAGCTGGCTGTTCTCTTTATGGGTGGGTCCGGTGCCTGTAGAGGTAAAGAATGGCAAAGCAGCAGCCAGCACAAAACACTGGGCAGTGGCATCAGCAGCAAGGCTTGCTGTGCGAAGGTCAACATAAGCACTCTTGCTAATGGTGCTGCGCTTGCACCTGGTTCTTGTTCTGCAGGGCTGAAGCCGGCTAGCATCTTTAGCAGTGATGGACAGGAGGATTCAGATGCAGATGCAGAAGCAAGCAAGCAAAGCAGTAAAGCTGCTGCCGCTAGCAGGAGCGCTGCTTCTAGCAAGCCAGCAACACCAGCCACAGGCATGAAGGGCCAGCATACAGTGCAGTTCAGGCACACAGAATCAGAGGATGAACTGGAAAGGCATCTGCCAGCTGCAGGGCACAGTGGCATGGCATTGGCGGTGGCTGAGCACCAGCATGCACGGCGGAGGGTGTCGTTCAATGATGAATGCGGGGCGCCAGCGCAGCTGCAGCAAGCGGCGCAGCCCCAACACCAGCAGCACCGCAGAGTCTCGTTCACTGCAGAGTCGACAGCGGAGCCACAGCCTCAGCTTGACCAGCAGCAGCACCAGCAGCAGGCTAAGCGCAGGGTGTCATTCAATGAGGAGCCAGCAGCAGACAGCAGCAACGCAGTGCATGCAGAGCAGCCTCGCTTGGGGCTGGGCCAGCACACGGCATCAGACACACGAATTTCATCAAGGCCCCATGACAAGCACATCAGCATCTGTGTGGACAATGCTCTGTTTGATGATGAGGAGGAAGATGTTGATGCTGGAGCAGCAGAAGAGGAAGCAGAAAAGGGTGCAGGCGCAGGCATGCTACCAGGAACGTCAGCCGCTTCACTCCCTGCAGTAGCTGCTGCCAACACAGCAGCAGTCGCTGCAGCACCGACGGGATTGACCCTTGAGCAGCAGCAACAGCCGTTGAGCAGTAGCAGCAGCAATCTTCAGGCGGGCCACGCAGCTACTGCACCTCCATCTGGCCGGGTCTCGCTGCAGCAGGCGCTGCTGAAGCACAACCCAGATCTGGCACTTGAGAAGCAGCAGCAGCAAGAGCGCAAGTTGGTCAAGCGCGCCACCACACCAGGTGCTGGGTTGGGCAAGCATTTTAACATGTTTGCAGATGAAAGTGAGGATGACAGTGTAGCAACAACAGCCGCAGACGCAGATATCAGCAGCTCAGGCGTTGCGGCAAGCAAGAACAGCAGCAGCAGCAGCAGTGGCGGCAACATTCACCAGGCCCTGCTGATGCAAAACCCTGAGCTGGACTTGGAGCAGCAGCAGCAGCGCCTGCGCCAAACAGGCAAGCATGCCACAACACCAGGTGCAGCGCTGGGCAAGCATTTCAGCATCTTCCAGGACACTGAAGATGCAGCGGCTGCGGTTGAGGGGTCAGCACCTGCAGCAGTAGCAGCAGCAGCAGCAGCAGCAGCACACTCTGTGGCAGGACTGCCCACTGGCAGGAGCAGCTTGCAGGAAGCACTGCTGAGCCACAATCCTGACCTGGCACTCGAGAAGCAGCAGCAGCGGGAGCGCAAGATGGCCAAGCACGCCACTACGCCAGGTGCTGGGCTGGGCAGGCCCATCAACATGTTCAAGGATGATGATGATGATGCTGATGATGCAGGGATGGGGCCAGCTATGCATGCTGGCAACAGTGCAGCACAGCACACTGCAGGGGAGGCGGCAGTTGAGGCAGCACTGCGCACCAGCAGCAGGATCAGCGGCAGCAGCCCTATGCGGCAGGCCCTGCTCATGCACAACCCAGAGTTGGAGCTGGAACAGCAGCAGCAGCGCCAGCAGCGGTCAGGCAAGCATGCCACTACGCCAGGTGCAGGCCTGGGCAGGCCATTCAACATCTTTAGGGACGATGAGGATGATGGTGATGATGCAGAGGAGGGGCCAGTAGCAGGTGTTCACAGCAGCGGTGTGCAACGCTCGGCAGGGGAGGCGGCAGTTGAGGCAGCGCTGCGCACCAGCAGCAGGATCAGCGGCAGCAGCCCTATGCGGCAGGCCTTGCTGATGCACAACCCTGAGTTGGAACTGGAACAGCAGCAGCAGCGCCAGCAGCGGTCAGGCAAGCATGCAACTACGCCAGGTGCAGGCCTGGGCAGGCCTTTCAACATTTTCAGGGACGATGATGACAGTGAAGCAGAGCAGGAACCTGACCACACGCTTGGTGCAGCTGCAGCAGCTGCCACCACTGGGGCAGTCCTACCAGGTAGGAGCAGCATTCAAGAAGCCCTACTCAGCCACAACTCCGACCTTGCACTAGACAAGCAGCAGCAGCGGGAGCGCAAGATGGCCAAGCACCCCACCACGCCAGGTGGCGGTCTAGGCAAGCCATTCAACATGTTCAAGGATGACTCGGACAGTGACAGCGAGGCCAGCGCTGGCAACAGTGCCTGCAGCAGCCCTGCAGGCCCCATTCCTTCTGTGTCACCCAAGTCAGCCAGCCGTGCAGGGGAAGTGCATGCAGCCAGTGGCAGCAGCCGCACCAGCAGTGCCGGCAGCAGCAGGCTCGGGGGTGTGAGCTCTGGCGCAAGCAGTCCTGCAGGCAGGTCGCAAAGCCCAGACCTCATGGCAGTGGCAAAGCACACCAGCAGCAGCACTGGCAACGCCAGTCTGGCAGCAGCAGCTGGTGTTGAGTCGGGAGTGTCTGCAGAAGCCAGGTCAGGCGGCAGCAGCCCTGAGGGGCCCGGCAGGTCCAGCCCTCTGCGGCACAGCAGCAACGCAGCTGACCCAGACCCTGCAAGGCGCAGCCCGTTGGCGCATGGCAGCAGCTGCAGCGCAGACGGCAGCACATCCTGTGCTGTGCCGGCAGCAGCTGTGTCAGGTGCCTCTCGTGCGGCACTGAGTGTCGAGGTGCGCAGCGTTGGTGGTGGCTCTGTCTTGTCGCCTTCACCTGGCAGCAGCAGCAGCAGCAGCAGCACTGGCCACCCTGCAGGCACTGCCTCCAGGCTCAGCAGCAGCCCATTGAGTCACAGCAGCTCTGCGTCCCCTGCGACAGCAGTAGCAGCGGCAGCAGGCCCGCACAGCCCCAGTAGGCTCAGCACGAGCACCTCGCCAGCTGACAGAGATGCAGCAAGGCCAGCCAGCCCCAGCCCCTTGGGCAGGGGCAGCAGCAGCAGCAGCCTGGCAGCTGGCATGCCAGTGCCGATGGCATGTGCCAGTGAAGGCAGCTGCCATGCAGCTGCAGCTGATGTGCCAGCAGGCCTGTCTGTTGATGCACCTGAGCCCCAGCAGCCGCTGGCTGCATCACCTGTTTCCGGCAGTAGCAGCCCAGGTGCCGGTGGCAAGAAGAGCCCTGGTGCGTCTGGTGCTGCAGCCAGCAGCAGTGGCAGTGCAGGAGTGAGGATCAGCTTGGGCCCAAGCAGCGGCAACGGCAGCAGCAGTGGTGGCGGCAACTCACCGCTGAGGCATGCCAGCTCAGCTGCAGACCGCCGCCCTGCCAGGGGCAGCCCATTGAGGAGGGACTCGGCCTGCACTGAGAGCGGGCTTGGCAGCGGCAGCAGCAGCCGGCGCGGCAGTGCGGGCGGCTCGCAGGCGTAAGCCTAGGGGCCCGGAGGATGTGGTGTAGCATGAAGATGATGGGCAGCCCGAATGCGGCAGGCTGTACAGCAGCTGCAGCCTGCCAAGCAGCAGGCATGGCAGGGGTGCGTTGTTTCCGGAGTGATGAGGGTGCTGCTGCGCTGCGCAGCACATGCACGGCGTTCCAGGCGGTCGCGGGAGGGAAGAGGCAGGAGAACAGAGGTATCTTTCCCTCTACAGCAGTGGGACCATTTGCAGCGAGTGTGCCTTGTGGGGTGTCCATGCATGGGCCATCAGGTGCTAGGCTTGTGGCCAAGCTTGGCACTTGTCGAATTGTACAGACAGCATGCTACTTGGCCTGTTGAGGGGGAGCTCTATAACTGGTTTTTTCAAGCACATTATGGAAAGATCGTGGTCGCTTGTTTAGTGCTGTGATAACCTTACTTTGCTGGCAGTTCAACTGCGTCAAGTTGACTGGCGCCCAAGCCTTTGCTAAGCCTGGAGTCCCTGGCTGCTGAGGCAATGCTGCTAGCACTGCCACCTGGCAGGTGCAAGTGGCGCGGGGGCGGCCCTGTGCCTGTGTGGTGATGGTGGTTGAGAGGGGGCGTGGTGTTGTGGCTGATTTGCAACACCGCATACAGGGTTGATACAGCTGCCATGGACACCATTCCAGCTGGCCAAATTAAGGAGGAAATGCACGAATAAAGCTTGGCGACTCCCCACCAATCTGAGCAATGACGCTGGTTACAAACGCTCCCTTCCACTAAGCCCCAAGCCCTGCAGGGCTGTGCACAAACTAGTATGATACAAGGGCCACGATGCGAGCCACAGAAAACAGCCCTGTGTGCGCAAAGTGCGCAAATTGCTGGATGGGCCAATCAGCAACCACGTCAAAACTCTGGCACAATGCCCTGCTTGAAGCTGCACAGCATGCATGCACACTGAAACCATCAGCCTATTCAGGCTGGACGGCAGCATTATGGCAAGCAGCACATGACACAAACGACTAGACATGTGCTGCAGTCTGCACAGAGCAAAGCAGCGGGCAGAAACCCGAGAACCGCAAGACGCCAGCACATGCAACGCTCTGCACAGCCAGCCCTGCTCCCTCTGCACCAGATGCAAGCAACTGTACACCGCCTCTACAGAAAAACAGTCCAGCAAACAGCATGGCAAAATGCAAAACTTGCAACGAGGCGCACCACAAACAGCGCGCCTGCAGCACATCTGCAAAGCAGGATGTTCTGTGCATGCGCAGGGGAGCCAAGGCGCTGCCATCAAGCTACGGGATAGCGCGCGCAAAAATGCAGGCAGCAAAAGGTTAGCTATGTGCGGCCTGATGACACATGCACGGACAGCTGCATATGCGACAGCCAGCTGCCTGTGCCTGCAAAAGATCGCAGGCAATGCATGCACCACAACCTTCTTTTGGGGCGAGACATGCCCGTGTTCGAACGCGCCCAGGCACAACAGCCAGCCAAGAAGCGCGGCAACAGGTGCTGGGCCAGATTTGCTCGTTGCTGTGAAGGTGCTGTCAACACACATGTAGGTAGCTAGCATGCATACTTTGGCTGTTCTGTCTGCACACCTCAGCCGGCGGCATAACAGCCAAAACCTCAACACCATCTTCAAAGTCATCATCAGCAGGAGGCACCAGCTACTCAAGTGTCAGCTGACAAGCAACACAAGCTGGCGCATACACAAACACAACAAACACATACACTACACTAGAGGTTTCTTCTCTTGCACCTTCAGCTGCAACACCCACATCTACATCCAAGCGACAGACACACAGCTGCAGCAACCACAGCATAACATGTAACAAATGCACTGGTCCAAACCGGTCACACAGGCTCTATGCTTTGCTGCTGCTGCCAGAGGCAGTGCAGCGCACTTGTGCAGTATGGAACTCTGCACCATGCACATGCATGTGGTGGGTGCACATACACTGCTACTCAACACAAAACAAACGCGAAGCCTGCAAGTAAGCCGTCCAGTGAGCGATGCAGTGCCTGAATCACAACTATTGCATGGCGCACATCTCCAGATTGTCAGCATCTTCAGCAGACAGAACCGTTGCTCTGCACTGCAGCAGGCCTGAAGGAGCAAACACACTGCCAGCTATGACAGTGCCGACGCAAGCCTTGCAGCACATATCGAGGCGTCCACAACGTACAACACAGCCACAACACATAGCAACACAGCGCGCGGCTGGCACCAGCTGCACAGCTGCAGCTGCCCTGCTGTTCTACCCTTGGGGGACAAGCCACCCAGCTTTGCGGCAAGTGCATTGTAATGCGCGCGTGCCTGTGCTGGCCTGCTGCGCACGCTGCAGGCCACTGCTGCCTGGGCCCCCCTCAGTCACACCAGTCACATCTCCTGGTGAGCCTCCGCCACTTTTCAGTGACCACCATAGACACTTCTGTATGCCGAAACAGGTGCAGCCCAGCCACTAAAGCCTCCAACAAACACGTGCCTACATGCCCAATACATGTGCCACTGCAGCCTCAACACATCCACAGGCCAAACGACGGGCGCTGTAACACCCTCCCAAACCCAGGCCCTGACATCTATGCACATACTTCAAATCGCAGCCGCTGGTTAGAACAGCATGACACAACTGCCGGCCAAACAGTGTGCTACCACAGCTGCTTCATGTAGCTGGCTGCATGATGAACCCGCCTGCACCAGCGCTGCTGTCAGGCCCAACAGCAGCCACAGCTGCAGCAGCAGGCACCTTTGGCACCACTGCAGGAGCAGCAGCATCTTCTACCACACCTCCAGGCCCGGCTGCTGCTGCCACTGCCTTGCGTCGCTGCTGCGCTGTTGTGAGGCTCTGGGACAGCAAGATGCTGTTCAGCGTGCCCTGGCTGAGGAACCCACCCAGCATTAGCATATCCCCGGTCAATACGATCGTAGTAAAAATGCGCGCCGCATTGCCAGCCACATTCAGCAGGCATGTTGTGACTGACAGCACGCCAGCATTGCCCCGCCGCATATTCAAGATGATCTGCGGAAGCCTGCTGCCTAGCGCCATAGTTATAATGTTGCTGGCTTGCAGTGCACACAGCACGTGGCGAGGGCAGTACGGCGACAGCAGCCACACGCAGCCGAGCGACACTGCGATGCCGACTGCTGCTGCGATCCACTTCTTGGTGTTGCTGAATCGGAAGATGAGCGCGATCAGGATGATGTCCTGCGCCCAGCAGGCGCAGACCTCGCCAAAGGTGTTGAAGCCATAGCCCTGCAGGCATGCAAACAACAGAAAAGACACAGCACGTCGCAACCTTGTGAGCGATGCGGAGTGGCGGCGTAGGAACGAAGGAAAGCGCACAGCCTGTGACGCGGCAGCCAGTGAGGGGTTGTCTGCCTGAGGAAGCTGTGGCTTGAAGCTTACAATGGCTAGCATACAGTTACTGACAACTGTTCTCAGAGAACTCTGATGCAATGATAGTTGATCTAATGAAACTGGCCGAGCAACTGCCTGGCAGCAGCACACACTGTGTCCACACCCACCTGGCTGATGTTATACGCGATGGTGACCGAGTAGCAGCACAGCTCCACCACATAGCTGGTCAAAGACAGCCCCTCAGTGCTGCCGTGCTGCAGCACCTTGGCTATCTGCGGCACGCTGCGGAACAAGCTGCCAGCCATAACGGCATAGCCCAGAACCACAGCCACCACCTTGCTAAAGCTCAGGCTCGTGGCTGTGACTGCTGCCGCTGAGGCCACTGCTGCTGTGGCTGCAGCTGTGGGCTCCACAGCGAGCGCGAGGCTTGCTGCACGAGCACAGACACGCCTGTGGCAACCAGAGTGCAAGCCTGCACCTGCTAGGCCAGGCATCCTGCTGCTGCAGCTGCGGTGGCCTTTTCTGCTGCTGCTGGTGAAGGCGGCGTGCTGCTGCGGGCATTGCTGCTGCTGCGCAAAGCTGCTGCTGGCTGCTGCAAGAGCCTGGCATGCTATCCTGCAGCGTGCCGCTAGCAGCTGCTGCTGTTGCTGTTGAGGCTGCTGTAGGTGGTGCTGCTGGTGCTGGTGTGGCAAGTGCATGGGCGTCCTGCCCCAGCTGCTGCTGAATGCACTGTTGTGCCAGCTGCTGTGTCCCACCTCTGGCAAGCAAGGCAGCATATAGCCTTGGCTGGAAGCTGCAGCAACACATCTGCTACGCCTGGACCGCAGCTGTGTTCTGCAGCTGCGCTGTGTCCTGCTGCCAGCAAGGCGTGGTGACGAGCCATGCCCAGCCCCGACACGCCTTGATGCACACTCCTGCTGCATCCTGCAAGGCTAGCTGCTAGCTGCCTGTTGTTGCACACAGCAAGCCTTCACCAAGAACAAGCACCTACACGTCCAAGAATGCAAAACACAGCTGTCAGAGGTCGATGCACGTGAGTATGTGAATGTGGCCAACGACACCCAGTGCACCACCAGACAGCATGGCACCAGGGACAACTGAAGAAGGTACAGTTTCTCTGGCCGCCTTTAAAGCTTTTCATCAATCATAACAATGCTCGTAAGCGACTGATCAAGCCAGGGCAAGCACAGGGCGCGCGGCAGCATGTTGAGCGTTATGGCGAGAAGCCACTGAGCAGCCGGCAGCATCTACCCTCGCACTGGCAAGCTGTGTAAAGTGGAAATGATATACCTACCTTATGCTAGGATGCAGAGGTTGGAGGCCAGCCAGGGGTATCAGCAGCAAAACAAGCTGTAGTGCATACGCCTGCACGTAAAACGCGCACGAGCAGTCCCCACGTCCTGACACAACAGCTAATCAGACCCACTCAGGTTTACAGTTTGCGTAGGAGAACACCAGCATCAAGCGGTTGGTGGAGAGAGTCGCATCCGACACAAACACACGGTGTATGTTGCACGTTTCAAGCCAAGCAAGCATAAAAGCTGCGAAACACGCTGTTACAGAGTGCAGCTACGCCGTGATGGCTTTGAAACTTGACATGACAATCCTGCAGAACCCTGAACTGCACAGTACTCACTGGTGACATGCCTCAACGCTGTCAATTTCGTACCTTGAGTACATGATGCTTACGAGAAACCGTTGAGGACGTTTCTGGCGGCTTGCATCTCCGCGACAGATACTGACAGCATTGGTGCTTGCATCACATGAACCAAGAGACAGCCAGCCCAAAAGCTTGAGTTTGCAAATGCTGCAACATACAAGCAAAAGGTTGTCAGCATGCTTGTGTGCGCCCCATGCAGCATCGGCGGTTTGGCAGCAGTTGCTGCTGCTGCCAGGCAGGACTGCACCTGACCCGACCAGGCAGGTATCACATGATGCTGGTGCAAACAGCTCCCTGCAAGTATACAGCAGCGAATGCAGAGCTGGAGGTAGTGAATGGGGTGACAGCCAGTGGACAAATGACATTTGGCTGTGCACAGCACTGTCACCAGCCATGGTGCTGGCAACGGCACTTGGGCGGCCTTGCAGGGCCAGCACAATCGACAGCCGCAGCAGCTGCACTTGGCAGCAGCAGCAGCAGCAGCAGCAGCAACTTGGGTGCCTGAGATACAACCACACCTTTGCCACGGGGTCTCAACGAGACAAGCTCGCCACAGCTGCAGCAATTGCAGCTGCAGAGGTTGCTGCTGCCATGGCAAGTAACAGGTCAACAACACAGCAGCAGCAGCAGCAGCAGCAGCAGCAGCACTGGCAGCTGCCACAGCGAACCCCACGAATGCGCAGTGCAGCTGCAGCTACAGCAGAGGCAGGTCCCTGGCAGCGGGCATCCGCGAGCACAGCAGCAGAGACAGATGAGCATCACTGGAGCGGCAGCAGCACCAGCAGCAGCAGCAGCAGCGGCGGCGGCAGCGGCGGCGGCGGCGACGGCAGCGGTGGCAAGAGTGGCAGGCGGCGCAGCAAGCAGCAACAGCAGCAGCGCGCGCAGCAGGAAGCTGCGGAGTCTGCGCGTGTGACAGACATGCGCTCGCCTGCTGGCTGGTACCCCCTGGCGCGTGCAATGCAGCGGCAGCTGGTTGCTCACTTGGGGCCAACCAACAGTGAGTGAAACAACCGACTGTATGCTTACTCCACTAACCCGTGTTGGAGTAGTCAAAGCAGCTGCATGGTGGTGCGTTCAGTGTCGCATGTACCATGTTGTAACTTCACTGCTGAGCCTGCTGCCGTGCGTTGGCTGTGTCATCGGCAAGTGCAAGTGTCATGTGACTGAACAAGAATCAGAGGTTGTACACCCTGATATGATGCAGCGCCAGTGACTGCCAGCTATCTGTAGGTTTGAAGTTTGTTTATTGCGTTTGTTGAAACCATGCTACCTGCAGGCGGCAAGACGCATGCTGCGCTGACTGCACTGATGGCTGCCTCAAGCGGGGTGTACTGCGGGCCGCTGCGGCTGCTGGCTTGTGAGGTGAGCAGCAGCAGCAGCAGCAGCGGCGGCGGCGGCAGCAGCAGCGGCGGCGGCGGCAGCAGCAGCGGCAGGGGCAGCAGCAGCGGCAGCAGCAGCGATAGCAGTGAAGCAGCGGCAGCTGATGCTCCATGACTCCAGCAGCAATTGCACACACACACGCCTGCTGTGCAGCTTGGACAGCTCTAGCTCTCACATGATCAGCAGGCTTGCCAGGTGCACAGACGCCGCAGGTGGCTTTCCAGCGCTCATTGTCAACGCTGCTGCTGCCACTGCCGCCAATATCGTGTCACTGCAGATCGCTGACCGCCTGAATGCAGCAGGCGTGCCGTGCAACCTGGTCACTGGCCAGGAGGTGCGGCTGGTGCGTGGTGCGCGGCACACAGCATGCACAGTAGAGATGGCCGATGTGGAGCAGCGCGTGGAGGTGAGCCTGAGATGTATAGTGTTTTGCTGTGTACTGTATGGGTTTGAAGTGGCGGTTGGCACGGGTGATGTTCTGCTGCCTTACCGCTGTCATATTGCCAAAGTCAGGTGTTGCAAGAATCAAGACACGCCGCTGATGCCACCTGCCGCCACGTGCACCCCATGTGTTGTCGAAACCCAAGTACTCCAGCAGGTGAATATTCTTTCTCTTTCCCATATACAATGCATGTTCAGCCAAACCATCTCGCTGCCAGTCACAACTGCAACCAATCGCCCTCTGCTTGCATATTGCTTGCTGCAGGTTGCGATGCTGGATGAGGTGCAGATGGTTGCAGACAAGATCCTATCCACTTGCTCAACAAATCACATTCAAATCCACCTAACTGCTGCAACCCACACTTTCATCAAACATCTATCTGGTTATACCTGCTGCAGGTTGCAGTGCTGGATGAGGTGCAGATGATGGCAGACAGGATCCACTCCATCTGCTCCAAACCCCATTGTCATGGCCACTGACTGCTGCAAACCAAAAGTCCATGCATTGAAGTCCCCACTTGGATGTGGCCGCTGCAGGTGGCTGTGCTGGATGAGGTGCAGATGATTGCAGACAAGAGCCGCGGCTGGAGCTGGACCAGAGTGCTGCTGGGCATGCCAGCGCAGCAGCTGCACCTGTGCGGGGACCCGGCAGCAGCAGGCCTGCTGCAGCAGCTGGCAGGGCACTGTGCAGATGGACTGACTGTGCAGCGCTACAAGCGGCTGTCGCCGTTAGTGGTGGAGCCGCGGGCTTTGGAGGGGTTGGCAGGGGTGCAGCAAGGGGATGCTGTGGTGGCGTTTGGGCGCAAGGCGCTGCACAAGCTCAGGCGGAATATCCTGAAGAGCAGCAGCAGCAGCAGCAGTAGCAGTAGCAGTAGCAGCAGGAGAGAAGACGGTGGGGGCGGCAGGGATTGGCGGCAGCAGCAGCAGCAGCAGCAGCAGCAGCACAGCGTGGGTATGGTGTATGGTGCTTTGCCGCCTGAGGCGAGGCGGATGCAGGCGGCTCTGTTCAATGCAGGTGGGTCTGCAGATAAGGGATGCGGGCGGCTCTGTTCAATGCAGGTGGGGCTGCAGATAAGGCAGCAGTGGCAGAGGTTGGCAGCCGTGCTGCAGTGAACAGGGTGATTTGCTGGCCAACATGCCGTATACACGTAAACTCTCTAATGGCACTGCTGCAGGTGCATGTATGTGTGTGTAGGTAGGTCATTCCATTCTCTGATAAACTGCATGTGGCGCCTAGGCTCTTCCAGGGCGCAAGGAGCAGGAATCATCATGCACAGGCGCTGGTGCTGTTGCTGTTTCCTGCACGATGTGTAGCAAGCTACATGGGCTATTGGTGGCTAGAGCAGCTGACACACTCATAGCGTCATGTCGCGTGACTTTTGCCCTTGCTGTTTGCTCTTGCTGCTGCTGCTGCTGCGCCAGGCCCTGGCGCAGGCCCCTCCTACAGCGTGCTGGTGGCATCCGATGCAATCGGCATGGGCCTCAACCTCAACATCCGCAGGTACGCATCAAGGAGTTTGCAGTACAGGCTTTCAACCGTGACATCTGCAGGTGGCATTGCAGCTGGTGCTGGTGCTGGTGCTGGTGATCTGCAGCGGTTGTGGCACTTATGTTTCATGCACGTGTTAAACACTCAACCATCACAGCCAGCAGCGGCATGCATCTCACCCTGACTGCTCCCTACTGAGGCACACCTGCCAACTGCGTCTCACACACTTTCCCCACGCCTCCGTCACTCTTTTCCTACCCTACCAGGGTGGTGTTTGCCACCATGCACAAGTTTGACGGCCAGCAGCTGCGGCCCCTCACGCCAACAGAGGTGAAGCAGATTGCAGGCAGGGCGGGGCGCTTTGGCAGCGACCATGCGGCCGGCTACGTCACCTGCCTGAGCGAGAGTGACCTGCCGCTGCTACGGCAGAGCCTGGCCACTGCCAGCGAGGAGGTCACAGGCGCATGCCTGCTGCCACGGTGCGTGCAGCTGTAGCTGCAGTGGAGCCAGCGCTACACAGCCGGATTGTGCAGCACATGTCACGCTGTTACGTCAAGAGCAAATCGTAAGGACCTGCATGTAATGCATATGCACTTGAAGCACGCCTTGCAGTGATCTTCGTGTTGTGTCCAGCACAAGCTCCTGAAACCATGGCGAGCAATGCTAAAGCTGCGCAAGCGTATCACCTGGTGCAAAACAAGTGGGCTGCATATCTCTGCATAGATCAGTTTGACTACGACTGGGTTGACTGTTTGTGCGTTGTGCGTGCGCAACGCAGGTATGAGCAGCTGGAGGCCTTCGCGCGCAGCATGCCGGCCGGGCTGCCCTTCCACAAGCTGCTGTCGGCATTCGCTGACTCAGCGCAGCTGTCGCCGCCCTACTTCCTAGCAGACATGGCCAACATGGTGGCGCTGGCGCGCGTGCTGCAGCACTTGGAGGCAGCCCCTGTGGCGCTGCATGCACGTGCTGCTGCTGCTGCTGCTGCTGCTGCTGCTTGCGATGAGGAGTCTGGCGATGAGGGTTTCTGCAGTGCTAGCAGTGACGAGGATGCGGGCAGCAGCTATGGGTGTACTGGCGATGCTGGGAGTGGCGCTGCTGCTGCTGCTGCTGCTGCTGGGCTGGACTTGGAAGACATGTTCACCTGGTGCACTGCGCCAGCCAGTGCAGATGACCCCGCCGTCCTGCAGGTGAGAGCATGCAAGAGCGTGCTGCGCAACATGGCGTTTGTTTGCCTGTGATGGCCCTTGCTTGCCGCTTGCTCTGCTGCTGTTTGCCTCCTGCCTGCGTGTTCAAAGTATCTGCCGCAACTGCTGCATGTTGGTGCTGCTGTTGTGCAGGTGTTGCTGGCGCTTGCTTCGCTGTTTGTGGAGCAGCAGCGCGTCACGTCAGACTGCATGGCGCTGCCCCTGCAGACGCCGCCTGCAAGCCAGGCTGAAATGAAAGCGGCAGAGGAGCTGTTCCGCGTGTATGACCTGTACCTGTGGCTGGCTGGCAGGGTGGGGCACGGCGTGTTCAGGGGGCGCAAGCAGGTGCAGCGGCAGCGTGCACAGGTGAGGTGTTGAGAGGAGAGGGAGAGGAGAAAGCTGGCAGTGAGCAGGTGGTGATGCACGCATTAGTCATCGCTGTGTAGCTGGGTGAAGCGCTGTTGAGGCCAGTGAGCTAGATTCCAGCCTGCAGCAGAGTGCATTGCCAGGGAGAGTTTCTGTACTCCTTGTGTCTTGCCCCCTTGCCCACACATGGTGCAACGTGCATACACTGCTGACGTTCAACGCTGCTGCCGCTGTGCGGCTTGCTGCGCCCTGCATGCAGGTAGCTGCGCTGATTGACCAGGCTCTACGGGAGATGGGTGGTGCAGCAGGCAGCAGCACCCAGCAGCAGTATGATGAGATGCTGGGGCTGGACCCTGCTGCTGCTGCTGCTGCTGGGTCCAGCTGGGGCAAACGTGGGCGTTATAGCGGCCAAAGCAACGCGAGCGGTCGCAGCAGCAGCTTGTCTTCTTCTGAGGATGAGGCAGAGGTGGCGTGTGGGCTGCGCTGAATGCGTATTATGGGTGGCAGCTTGAACACAAAGATGATGAGTGGAGCAGTCTCATCTGCCAGACTGATGTAGTGCATGCAGGTCAGCGTCAGGTGGTGCCGTTCATTGTGCGAATGCGATGAGCAGCCTGCAGAGAGACCTTACTTTGCATGTGGTATGCACCGTGCATGCTGTGACAGCATTGCCTTCATTCCAGCTGACACACCTGTTGCCAGCTGCATCAGCATGAGGTGTGCTGTACATGTACGCATTCAAGTGCGTTGTAAGCTTTACGCTTGGGAAGCAACGCTTACAATGGGTGCAAGCAGTCAGTACATCGTCTGGGGTAGCTGATGGCCCGCCAGGACAGCTGTCGTTCAAAAAACTGAAAGCTGGGGTCCAATGAAGTCCGAGTCTGTCTTGCGGTGTTCAAGCAGCTGATAACAGCGGTTTCTCTGTCAGTAGTGTTGTTTAAGACATAAGCGTACATTGTTTGACCTGCCTGCATCAGTTCTCGATCACCCCCGCCACAGGCAGCATGAACAAGCTTTGCCAGGTTGTGCAACGATGCATGCCTCTTCTGGAACCAAAAGATATGTGTATGCTAAGATGCACCTTGACAGACCTGCGAGATATGCGTGTGTCCTGAAAGGACCACAGCATCGACTTCACGCTGGACGGCTCGTTTTCTGCTGCCTCCTGGCTGCACAAGAGCATCGCCTCCATACAGCAGCTAAGCCTTGTGATTGGTGATCTGCCATCGAAGATGCTGCTGGACGTCATGGCAGGTGGCAGGTGAGCAGCAGCAGCAGCAGCAGCCCAGCAGCAGCAGCAGCTTTGAGAGTAGTAGCCTCACAGTAGACCGCCTTGGTTGCACCATGCATGACTTGCAGGAACTTGACCTGCCTACGCATCTACAGCTGCCACATTGAGTTGCTGCCGCCCTTGCCACCAAAGCTGGAGCAGCTGGACGTGTCAGGCTGCAGCAACCTACGCGCGCTGCCAACGCTACCCCGCACACTGCGCCAGCTGACCTGTGAATGCTGCGATGCGCTGGAGGCGCTGCCTAGCAGCTTGAGCTGCACTGCCGTCTTAGTGCTCAACTGCAGCTGCTGCAGCAGGCTCAAGAGCCTTCCGCAGCTGCCGCCCAGCTTGGTCGAGCTGCATGCGCAAGTGTGCGAGGGGCTGCTGCAGCTGCCGGCGCTGCCAGACGGCCTCAAGCAGCTGAATGTGTGGCATTGCAGTGCATTAACAGAGGTGAGCTGCAGCTGCAGGTCGGTGCCTTTGCCACTTTGATGTACACAGCCTGTTGCCACACTCGGCACGATGTTGTTGCAGTCGAGCACCTGAAGGGAGCATGGCTACATTGTGGCAGTGGAACACCTGAAGGGAGCATGGCTACATTGTGGCAGTCGAGCACCTGAAGGGAGCATGGCTACATTGTGGCAGTCGAGCACCTGAAGGCAGCATGGCTACATTGTGGCAGTCGAGCACCTGAAGGCAGCATGGCTACATTGTGGTCGCACACCTGAAGGGAGCATGGCTACATTGTGGCAAGCAGCTGCTCCTGCTACTTGCTTCTTTCATTTTGGCAGGGCTGCAGTACTGCCAGCGCCGCCACTAAAGTGGCAGGTCAACGGTAGTCACGATGTTGCAGCGCCTTTGTTGTTTTCACAGGCTGCAGGAAGCAACTTGCAAGCTCAACCCAGTCGCCTGTGACCAATTTGCTACAACCCCAAGCCGAGGGTGCAACCCCAAGCATATCACTGGCTGCCTCGCTGCACCTCGGCTGCTGTTTGCCTTGCAGCTCCAGGGCTGCCAATGTCACTGCGTCACCTGGAGTGCGCACGCTGCCCGTCGCTACGCAGGCTGCCGCAGCTAGCCCACACTGGCATAATCGAGCTGGTGTGCCACTGCTGCCCACTGCTGGAGGAGCTTCCAGACATGCCAGATTCCCTTGAACACCTGCAGGCCTATAGCCCACGCGGGTCAGCCGGCTACCCAAGCAGCCTACGCAGAGCTTGAAGCGGCTGTTCATCCACAAAACAGCCATCCGGGATGCCGGGCTCACTACCAACGCTGGAAGCACTGCAGTGCGGCGCAACGCCCGTTCAGAGGCTGCCAGCAATGCCCAGCTGCCTGCGGCTGGACTTATGTGGCAGTGAGGAGCTGCTGCAGCTGCCGGGGCAGCTGCCGGCAGGCCTGCAGCACCTGGTGTGCAGGGGATGCAGCGCCTTGGAGCAGCTGCCAGAGCAGCTGCCTGCCGGGCTCCTCACCCTAGACTGCAGCGGATGTGAAGCTTTGGATCAGCTGCCAGAGGAGCTACCTTGAGGGCTCGTTAGCCTGGACTGCAGTGGATGCAGCGGTTTGGAAGAGCTGCCTGATCCCCTGCCACCCAAGCTTGAGCGCCTACTGGTGGGGCACTGCACAGAGCTTGAGCAGCTGCCAGAGCTGCCATCAGCTCTGCTTATGCTTGATGTTGAGGGCTGCAGCAGCTTGCAGGAGTTGCCGGACCTGTCACAGTGTCTGGTGGAGCACTTTTGGCTGCAGGGCTGTGAGGCACTCAAGCAGATCTGTGTGGGTGGCCGCACGCTGCACCTGGGGTGAGAGGGGCTTGGTCAGTGGTGAAGTTGTGTGGTGCTGCTACGCACCTTGCAGTGCGCCCTCAGCGGTGATGGTGCAGCACTTTTTGCAAAGCCCTGGGCCAGGAAGTGACGTGACGTGCTTGTTGGAGCACCCCACGATGCCCAGCACTTGACACAGCCGCTGCAGCCATACTCATGTTGCTGACTTGGTGCGCCACTCATGTTGCTGACTTTTGTGTGCCTGAGGCTGGTTGCTACTGGCACACATTGCTGTTGCTCGTGCCACACGTCATTCAACTGTAAGCAACCCACTATGAAGTTTTGATTTCCAAAGCTGTTGATTGACCACCGCAGCGTATCACCGTGATGAGTAGTGTGACACTACTGGCAGCGCTGCTGCTTTTCTTGTCTGTTGCCAAAGCAGTGCAAGCTGCCGCCTGAGCGTTGCACGCGTTGCAGCTAACAATGCGCGCCCTGGAAGTCACAGAACTCTGTTACACGACATGAAAATGGCAACACCGCGCCCTCACAGCGCTGCCAGGCCCTGCTGCGAGCGCAGCCGGAAACTTTTGACCACCCTGCTCAGCACCGGACCCGCCTGCGCCCACTGCTCCTTCGTGGTGGACGCTCCGCAGATGAGCACACTGCCCTTCTTGGCTGCTGCTGCCATAGCCACATGCAGCCCCGTGTTGGTGGTGAACTCGAAGCTGAAGCGGTCGAGGAATGACACGCAGGCAGGCAGGTAGGCGGCAGCAGCAGCAGCGGCGGCGCCACCATGTTAACGAGCCGTGGCCAGCGATGGCGTGTGCGCAGTCAGTACAGGCGTGCGCAAGTGATGCGACAACAGCTACAGGACTCCAACTCAGCTAATATAAGCTGCCAGCGCCCTCTGTTGCTGACTTTTAAGGAAAACTCACACAAAGCAGCAGTGGCATGCTGTCAAGTTTCGCAGCAATCTTCAGGCAGCCGTGCAAGCATACCACCAGCACAAAAGGTTTTACAAAGCAACTCACAGAAAGTAGTTTTGTGGCGGGATCTCCACCAGCCCCAGGGGCGTCTCCTTGGGCGGCTGTGGCACCTGCTGCGTGGCAGTGGCCAGCAGTGTGGAGCCGCGCGGCAGCAGCAGCTGCGCCACTGCGATGGGCTCGCCCAGCTGGCTGATGTCCGTCACCTGCAGACGGGCAGCAGCAGCAGCATGGGATGGTGGGGTGTTACATATGGAACAACAGTGGCCAGCAGCGTGGAGCCGCGCGGCAGCAACAGCTGCGCAACAGCGATGGGATCGCCCAGCTGGCTGATGTCCGTCACCTGCGGCAAGCAGCAGAAGGCAGCAGCAGCAGCAGCAGCAGCATTAGCACAGGGTGGTGTGGTGTGTGGTAGCAGCTGCACGACTGCAATGGGGTCGCCCAGCTGGCTGATGTCTGTCACCTGCACAGAATCATACGGAAAGCAGCGAGTGGTGGTTAGTGGTTGTTTGACATGACACCGGCTGTGCCCCCGCGGTGGGTTCCACAGCTGGCTGAGGTCAGTGTCCTGCTGGAGGCAGGGGCACAGGGTGTGGTGCCAGGTATACAACAGCAGTGATCTGCAGCCGACAAAATGTTGCATGACAACAGCTGGGCACTGCCAAATGGGGCCGCCAGCGGCATGTCACTGCCGCTAACTTTTGTCACTTTTCAGCCGCCATGCCGACCATGCACCTGCAGCAGCGTCTGCTTGGAGGCCTGCGCCCTGTGCGTGAGCTCAGTAATGAGCCCAAGCACCTAGACTGAAGCCTCAAACCATCTTGGCACGGTGCTGCGCTCCCGTTGGTGGTTGCATGCAGCATGGCACGTGCACACTTCTGCCTGCAGCCAGCCCATTCGGCTGCGCAAGCCACCTGCATTTAGTTTTATGTTGACAGTAAACACGCACCTGCAGCAGTGTCTGCTTGAAGGCCTGCGCCCTGCGCGTGAGTATGGTGATGAGCCCAGGCTGCCCATTTGGCGCCTCGAAGCGGCCCAGCACTGGGCTGCGCTCCGGCTGCGGGCCGCGCTCCACGCGCTGGATCTCCGTGGCCAGGTAGGCGTAGTTGGAGGGCACCTGCAGCAGCGTGATAGAATGGCCAGAAGTACTATTACATTGCAGCAGCGGGTGGCTGTGGCTGATGTTAAGGCACATGCTCCACGCGCTGGATCTCCGTGGCCAGGTAGGCGTAGTTGGAGGGCACCTGCGGCAGCATGGTGGAGGGTGGAGGGTGGAGGGTTTAAACCAGTGCAGTGCAGGGTGCAAACTGGTGGTAGGGGCACGTTCTTTGCTCGTAGGATGGACGTCTGCAGGAGATGGTTGGAGGGCACCTGCTGCGCCGTGCGTGATGGCAGGTTTTGTTTCACAACAGATGCACATGTCCTAAACGTATAACTGCGGTGTCCGATTGAATGGCTCCGCTCCAACAGGAAGGAGTTGTGTGCTGCACTGGCAGGATGAGTGGGGACCAAGCACAGCAACCCTTATGCAGCTGTTGCTGTGTTTATTGGCACGTGCCTGTGCGTGCCGTGCTCACCTGCAGCTCATAGTCATTGTCGATAAACAGCTGCAGGTCTGCACTTGGCAGGGAGCTAATGCTGCTGCTGCTGGTGCTTGGGGCTGCTTCTGCGGCGCTTGCAGGCGCTGCTGCCTCTGCTTCTAACGCTGCAGCACGCCCTGCGGCACTGCAGCCAGCAAAAGGGGCGCCTTTCAGTGCTTGTACTTGCAGAGACACCAGAAAAAACAGCGTGTTGCTTACATAGCAGTTGCAGGTCTGTGTGCAAGGTACTGTTGTGCTGATAGCTTGGGTATGCACATGCATGCACGTGTCATCTGCGAAGGGATGATACCTCCGCATCCAGAGCAGGCATGTGCTGGGCTGTATGCATACAGACATGTTCTCGTAGGCATCTGTTACTTTTCAGAACCTCAACTGCTTATTTTGAAAGTAAGTATAGACTGCTCACCTCAAGAGCAGCACCGCAGGCGCTGCAAGCGCCAGATCTCTTCTGCTGATGCCTTGCTGCTGCCTAATTGGCGCTGTTTGCTGCTGTTTTTGGCATGCACAGCATACGCTGCCTGCACAAGCGCAGTGACGTAGCACCTCGTCTTGTCAGTGAGCCAATGTGCGTATTGGTCGGGGCCCTGGGCGCACAGTGCTCTGCAGTGCTGCGAGGGACTGCAGTTCAGCCTGCTCCACCCACTTGAACGAGACCTCCTTTGCATCCTGCAGCTGCTGCTCAAGGGATTCATTGCATTGCTGCCAGCAGATAGTGACCTCATCTTGCAGTGATCCGCTCGAGTTCAACAATAATCTTGCACGTCGCACGACAGAGGAACAGCTACTACAGGTGACTCAAGAGCGCACAGCTGCACAGTTTGTTATTTGCTTGATTGCGTATAGAATTCATATGAACACGATCCAGGCAGCTGTGTGCTGGCGGTATCTTGTAAACGGACCCTTGTGTTACACCTGACACCTGGACACCTGTGCCAGGCCCTGAGGGTGTTCGTGTCATACGGGGCTCTTTGCATGGACTCTGCCGTCCAAAAGCCTTTTGCACTCGGAGACTAACCATAGTTGCATGTGTGGCTTAGCCAGCTGCAAGCCCTGCACTGCCACACACACGCGCTGCAAATTTTGATCACTTGCAGTTTCAGCAGAAGCAGCAGTAGCAGCAGAAACATGATGCAGGCCCCACCAGCCCCTGAGCCGCTGTATGTTTTAAGGGGCCACCGGGCAGCAGTTCAGTGTGTTGCCTTTCTGCCTGGATGCGGTACTCTTGCTGCTGGGTGAGCACTGCACGGCACTACACAGCGCACAGCAGCAGTACCACCCGCCTCTATGGCCTATACAAGCCTGTGCACAGTCCTCCATTGTCTAGCGCTCAGCAGTCTTAGTCTGTAGCCATGGATACAGTGCTTGGGCTGCTTATCACAGGCATGATTATACTTCCGCGTTGACGTTCTGCTGCAGTGATGGTGAAGGGGAGCTAAAGCTCTGGGACCTTGACAGTAGGCGGGCGACAGCCAGCATAAGGTGCGGCAGCCCCTGTTACGCTTGTCTAGGCGTACTGGTGAGGGTCCAAAAGTGCTGCTCAGCACGAATACTTCCTCTTTTGGCAGTACATGCATGTACAGTTTGGCCTTTGCAGCATCTCCTTCGTATGCACATCTCAACAAACTAGACAGCATGGAGTGCCTTGCTGCTGCGTCTGCTGCTGCAGGGCTCATGAGAGCCACTCAGGCATCCTGCAAGTGGCCTGCCCAGTCAGTAGCAGCCCCTTCATCGTCAGGTGGGGCTGCCATGCTGGTTGCACTGCAGGTTACTGCCTCAGCAGCACAGCAAAGCTACCCCTCAGCCGCAATGTACACCACTAGCCTTTGTCTAAGGCTGCCTGTTTCATGTGCGCTGCTGCTTCATCCGCAGCTTCAATGGTGCTTGCGCGATGCGACAAGGCCAGTGTCTGTGCTGGCAGCACAGCAAGCGCTGTTGGGTTGTTTGAGGAAGCTGAATTCCAGCTGTGTGGCAAATCACAGGCCAGCCTGGCTGAGTATTTCCTTGTCATCCTGCTGCTGCTGCTGCTGCTGCAGCCAGGGCAGGGATGGCGTGGTCAAGTGCTGGGAGCTGCACTCTGGCAGCAGCCTGAGCAGGTGACCACCCTAGCAGCCCAAACAGAGTGCTGCCACATCCAGCGCTGGTAACCAACTGCTGTTGACTGAGGAGCTCATGCACTGTGTTGCAGCATATTGCAGGCTGCTGTTGCGCATGCCCCTGCATGCATGCTTGCTTCCTGTCCTTGCCCTGGCTGCATGGTCATGCCAGGATACAAGCGTACCTGTTGAAGTGACGGTTGTCCATGCTGTTGACCAACTGCTCTTATGTATCTTGTTTCTTCTCTGCTGCTCACTTTGCCTGCTCGCCCTGCAGCCAGCCAGTGCAGACACTTGCAGCTGGTTCGTACAACTTCTGCCGCTTTGCGCTGCTGCAGCAGGGGCAGCAGAGCAGTAGCTGCAGTGCAGCAGAGCAGGCACAACAGGGCGCAGGCAGCAGCAGTGCACAGCTGCAGGCGGCAGCTGTTGTAGAAGGCTTTCAACCTCCATGTGATGCTGCTGATGCTGCTGATGCTGCTGGGGCCGTGAGACATCCACAACACAGCTCGGCCACACGCAGTCTACTCTCTCAGCAGCTAGCCACCGCAACAATGCAGCAGCAGCAGGAGCTTGATTTACTTAGCCGTGATGCAGAAGCTGCAGATGCAGCAGCAGCAACAGCCGCATGGCACTCAGCGCTGGACCCAGCAGAAGTGCCTGACCTAACAAAAGAAGCAGAGGAGCGCTTGATGCAGAGATCAGGTGCAGCAGCAGCAGCAGATCCAGCTGCTCAAGCAGCTGAAGCAGTTGAAGCAGCAGCTGCTGGTAGTACAGCCAGCAGTGGCCCTTGCATGCTGGCGCTGCCTGCTGCAGATGCTGCTGATCTGGGGCTGTGGCAGCTTGGCCAGCATGGCAGCAGCAGCAGCAGCAGCAGCAGCAGCAGCAGCAGCAACAGCAAGCCTGTGGTGCTGCTGCGGCAGCAGCGCAGCCAGGAGCGGCCCAAGCATGGCCTGTGTATGGCTGTGGCCCTGGTGCAGCCACAGGTTGGTGGCGGTTCTGTTTAAGCAGCTGGTTCAATAGTCTGAGTATGCAGTGATCGGGTGATGCTCCGGTGGCCTGCTGAGCTCAGCACATCACGCTTGCAAGTCACAGGTACTTGTAGGCGTGCCTGGCTTGCAAGAGCTTTCCACAAGGGCATGCTGCAGCCAACTTCATAGTGCTGCATTCAGTACTGCTGCTGGTAACAGCACTGCTTCTTTGCTTGCCCACGCCTTCATCATTCTGCGTGTCCTGCATGGTTCGGTGCTGCATGCTATGACATGTTGTCGGCTCATCCCTGAGTATGCACCTGCCTGCCCTTGCCTGTGCCTCGCATGCTGTGCAGGGCTGCGCGCTGCATGCTGTAGCTGGTTACGAAGATGGCAGTGTAGCATTATGGGACACCCGGCAACCCAGCCAGCCCCTAGCAGCAGCCAATCTACACAGCGAAGCAATCATGTGCCTTGCAGTGGCTCCCACCTGCACATCAGGCTTCTGCGGTTCTGCAGATGAGCATCTGTCAGTGTTTAAACTCAGCATACCGAAAGGACAGCTGGCGCTGGGCCAACAGCTGTCACTTTCAAACCCTGGCATTGCTGATGTGGTGGTTAGGCCGGATGGCAGGATTGCTGCGACGGCAGGGTGGGATGGCAGGGTACGTGTGTGGCATGCGCGCAAGCCGCAGCCGTTGGCACTGCTGCGCTGGCACAGTCAGCAGGTGGCTTGCCTGCAGTTCAGTGCAGACAATAGGTTGCTGGCGGCTGGGGGGCGTGACAACCACATCAGCATGTGGAGCATATACCCTCCTGATAACAAGTGATTGCACAAGGTTTCCTGCAAGTTGCGAGGGGGTTGCATTCAATTGGCTGCGTGCCCTGTGGCAGCATTCACTGCACATGGCAGTATGTTTTGTATTGTACAAGGCACTCCTTGTGGACTCCTCGTATTGTGCACGAGCGCAGCTGTTGCATGTTTGCATCATGGCAGCGAGATAGTTGACCTGCCATTGCGTGACTTGGCTGCCAGTGGCTGATGAGGAGACTGCCACAAGCAGCTGTGTAACAGTCTACCAGGGCTTGACAAGCTGAAAGTGTTCAGCACTGTGTACCTCAAACATTGTGCAACCCAGTTACACCTGCACCACACATTTGCGGCGCTTTTGCCACATGGGCTGCACACACTAGCGCACCGAATGTAACGGTATGGCAGTCAACGCGGTTGATGGGGCACCCTATAGCTGCAATGCATGCACAAGACAGCTAGCGACTGTTCAGGGTGTTATGCAGCAGGTACCAGCCGCTGACACCCGGACCGGTTGCTGCAAGAACACCATATGCCTGCGATTGACAGCATTGCTTTGGTTCCGGATAAGCATATCACTAGAGTTGTGCTCTTTCGTGGGGAGCAGCAGTGTGGCACTCCAACTAATTGTTGCTACTAGCAAGCAGTGCTAATCAAATGGGCGAGCAAGGGTCACGCTTCAGCTTGCTGTAGCTGCCAGGTGGTGGTAGCACAGCAGACAAGCCTTGTGATTGCATCCCGCACTTGCCGTGTGTGCACGACTGCTGATGAATGATACCAGCATGACTGTGTGCGCATCTGACACGTGAGTATCAAAAGTGCAGTGCATTCGCAGACGCCTCACAGCTGCGTAGGTCACAGCAGCGCTGCATAACATCATGTCTACCTTCACTACGTATGCATGTGCTTGCACTATCACAAACCGCAATCTGCTTGGATCTTCTGGGTAAACAAACTGCTGTGCTTCCATTCACAGATGCGCCATAGGGTGCCTTTCCGCACAGGCTGGAGCAGCAGCCATTAATCGAGTCTAGTATTCATTCATCAGCCGTTTTGCTGCCCTACTGCACAGTTGCACAGCAGCATGATGCACAACTGTACCATCCAAGGGTTCAAGTTGAACCGATCACTCTGTGCATTTTCAGGCTGCCAGTAAGGGCTGCAAGCCATCATTGCTGATGCAGGTACAAAGCAGCACAAAACTGTATACACAGCTCTCATTGCGCCAACAGAGATTGCTGCAACATTTCACTTCATACCATCAACTAAGTTGAGTGCTGGATACAGAGCACGGCCAACTCAAGTGTATGTGCGTACATGTACACAAGGAGACGTCAGGTGAAGTCGTGCGAGCTGTCAACGCCTGCCGGCTGGCTGAACAGCACAGCGGCAGCCTACACACCGGCTGTCGCATTGTACGCCCTCATGCACACCCTCTGCCACGTAGCAGCAGGTGCGCTGTCGTAGATGTTGCAGCTGCCATTCGGACAGTGCCAAACTCCTGGGCGCCGAAAGCTTGTGCAGAGCCTGTGCCCCTAAGGCAGACGATGTTGCCATCTCCACCCGCTGTGGTGGTCCACCTGGCACGTGGGTCGGGTTGGGGTGGGCAGCTGGCGGAGGATGCAACAAAGGCCACATTGTTGGGAGAACAGGCCCTGGGCCAGCCTGCATTTGCACAAGACGGCAGGAGGCGGTTCAAGCGATGCAGAGTAGGCAAGCACAAGGGCTGGCGATGATATCACAGTGCACGCAGCTTGCTCGGCAATGCTGCAGGAAACATAGCTCAAGCACTGCGTCTTTGAACGTGCCGGTGCTCTGCTGTTTGGACCTGCCTGCAAAGCACACGGAGCAATCCACCAACACACCACAGACAGCAGTATAGGTCCCTGTAAGGGGACACGTCCTAGTCAAGCAGCGCTGTCTGTAGCCACCAGTTGTGATTACGCATGTCACAGCCAGCTAGTGTGATTACGCATGTCACAGCCAGCTAGTGTGCAGCGTGATGGCGATTCCACCTGCAAGTACTATGTCCACGTTAGGTGCGTCAGCTGAGCAGGGTTGCAGCGCACGGTGCTGCGGATGAGTTGTTTCAAGTTGCAGTATCTACAGCAGCAGCGTGGTGCACTCACGCCTGCGGTCGATGGTGCCGCAGCACCCACACTGGTAGGTAGTAACGCGCTCGGCGGCACTGTTAACTTGGACTCCGTTGACAGAAGCACGGCAGGTGGAAAGCAGCGCGCCGTTGGGTACGTTCAGCGTAGCCAGGCCGGCGGCTGTCCAGGTGCCGTACACTGTGGAGCCGTTGGCAGCAGGGGATTTGTAGGAGCAGAGTGCTGCAGACGCGTCCAGGACTGGTGCCAAGCCGTAGCTGCAGCAGCAGCATGCAGCAGCAGCAGCAACAGGGGTGGTTTAGCTGTGTTTGTGATGGGCGCAATGCAGGTGGAGTGAAGCGGAGTCAACCAGCCCATCGTCATGGCCCGAGTAGCCCACGCCCTGGAATCACGACTCTGCATTGTGCACTGCACCCGGGATGACTGCGGTTTGGCGGGAGCAACAGCAAGCAGCTGGCCTCACCACCAGCAGCCATCATCCCACTGACATGCCCGTTCAACTGATTCGCCGCCTCAGGCAATGCACAAGGCTGGTTTGTTGGGTGCGTTTGCAGCAGCACTTGTTATCCCTTACTTGGCGCAGGCGGCCTCGCAGGTGCGGTTCACCCCTATGATGTTCAGGCCTGAGAGCCCATCAACGGTGTCGGTCCCAGGGTGCACGAAGACGTCAGCCCATGAAAGGTATAGACAGGGGTGTCGGGTGTAGGGCTCTTCTTGGGTCTCCTGTTGAGCAGCTGCCTGTCACTGGCGGATGCCAGCACCAGCAGCAGCGCAAATTTGCAAATTTAGCATATGCTTGAAGGTGGGCAGATTTGCTTTTTCATGTTTTACTGTCCATCTTTGCAGCACAAGCCAGAAAAGGACGGCACATAACCAGTCCAAATTTGAATTTAAATTTAAATTTAAAGGCTGCCAGGGCCAGGGTGGAGCGGGGCCTAGCTGCCATATTGAGGGCTCTCCTGCAAATAACACGAACAAAGAACAGCAGCAGGTTGTTTAATGGGGCTTGAGCAGTTCAGCTCGAGCTAGCAGCATAGCAGTGACATGCAGCGGGTCAGATCTGGTCTGGATCGATCCAGTCTAGATATCTAGACCGGGTCCCACAGCGGGCAGGTCCCACACCGCACACGCTGCTGACCCATTGCTGACATTTTGAATTAACAACACATGAAAAGTTAGTTATTGGAGAGGACTTGCACATGTGGCTGGCGCTGCTGTTGCTGTCGTGAAGCGCAGGTAGCCACCACGACGCCCTTTCTCGCCAGCACGAGAGGACACTGCAATCTACGGCCATCGACAGATACGCCATCAGTTCTGCAATTTAGTGTGCCTTGAGCGTCTGTTTGCTGTCTGATGTGCAACTTCCCGGGGTGGGTCCCACAGGCGTTTCGAGGAGGCTCACCTTGATTGTAGGTTGTGCACTCGATCCAAGCGTTCGCAACACACAGGCGCTGATAGATAGCTTCCACATAGGTGAAGCTTTTATATCGCCCTCACCGTCAGAAAAGTAGGCCGAAACCCTTCAGACCTTGTGACAGGCTGTTGACACTACAACAGAGCAGGCTGTGTCGATGTCTGCCTGGACGCAAGTAATAATTGTATAGAAACAGTTTGTTCAGATCACAGCCAGCAACGTTGCCAACCTGCCTGGGTTCTGGCGACATGGCAATGCAGAGGGCAGCCTGACTGAGCCTTCTTTTCAACCTGCTGCTGCTCATGCACCCAAGTCAGGTACGGTATACTCAAGCACTAGGGGTGCAATCTAGCCAGCAGTTGAGGAGTAAATGACCCTGGCAGCTCTTGCAGAATTGTCACAGGTTTAAGCACTGTCACTGTGTTTGGCGTGCTACCTCTGTTGTGCGGCAACACGTTGCAACCAGAGAACACGCAAGCAGCTGCATGCTTGCCCTGTGTTGTGGTTATGGACGCATGATTGTACCAGATATTCACTCCAGCGTACTAGCCACATATAGCTAATGCTTTCAAAGCTGCTATAGCTCTCACACTGCACTGTCATGTTATGTGCCTTCTCTGCTGCTTACTTTGTCTGTTCTTCCTGCAGCCAGCCACTAAAGACAAACGCAGCTGGCTCCTGAGCGCATTGCATCACTCTCAGTTGCTGCTTGACTTCCCTGGCTGCAGCAGCACAGCTTTGAGAAGCCTGGGCAGTCGAGCAGCAGCTCCACTGCAGCAGAGCAGCACAACTCGGCGCATGCTGCAGCAGAGTACGGAACCAGGGGCCAGCTGCTGAAGACTGATTTCAACCGCAGGTGATGTTTCTGCGACGTGTCGAGCAATGTAACCACTGTAGTACAGTGGACACCTTTGCAAACTTACAACTTGCCCAGTCAGCCAACTTTCCAAGCGGCTGCACTTACAACTTTCCAAGCCAGCAGGCTGCGGCGTACTACGTTGTAGTACAACTGCAGCCACTGATGCATCATCATCTCAACCGTGTACTCATTCCAAGCAACCAGTAGTGCGTTTAGTTGGGTAAGTCAGCAAGGATCGCTCTCCTGCATGCCGGCGGCCGCTAAAGGCAAGCACGGCAGAGGGCGCCGCGCGTCCACCGCGACTGCGCGGCCGATTAAATGCTGCGTGCGCCCTCAAGTTGGATGGTTGGGTTAGGGCATTGCACATGCAGAAAGCACCAGGCCGTGCAGCGTCACAGGGCGCTGCATGCCGTATGAAGCTGACTTCAGCACAGCATCTGCGCATGTGCATGCACCATCGGAAACCGCAAGCTGCTTTGTACTTGGTGAATAAAGCGGTGTGTGCCAAAGTCCACCACATGTGCTTTGCCATGCCTTCCAGTTTGAATCACACTGGAATGGCAGGCATACACCCTAACGCAACCATTCATGCAACACTTGTTGTGCCAACCATCTGCACATGCGCATGCGGCACAGCAGCATGATGGCGCATGCTAATTGCATCCTACGTGAACAGTCAGAGTGATCAGGTCGGTACATTTTGCGGCGCGTCACCTCAAGAGGGGATTCGAGCCATGCGTTTGATGCACGTGCACCAGCAGAACCTTGATGCAGCAATTGCCAACAACTATGAAAGCAGAAGCCATGTCCAACCATCACTTCAAGACTCGTGGTCGAAGTGAACGCGATATTCAAAGCGTAACTGTCAGTAGACATGTGCAAACATGTATAGCGGCAACTCTCACGTCACTTTGTCGGATGTCAATCAAGCCCGGAACCTGGCTCGTGAGTGAGGCGCAGCCAGCGCAGCGCCTTACACCTTGTTGACCTTCATGCACACCTTCTGCCAGTCAGCAGCAGATGCGGTGTCCCAGATGGCACACTTGCCGGAAGAGATGGTTCCGAACTGCAGAGGGGCGCCTGGGGCGCCGTTGTTTGTGGGCCTCAGGCAGACCTTAGTGCCATCTCCGCCAGCGCTGCCAGTCCAGCTGACGCTTGAAGAGCAGTTGCTGGCGGATGCAGCATACTCCACCACGCTGGTAGGGCAAGACAGCTTGTAGCCTGCAGTTGAGGACAGGCACAGTGAACAGAGGGTGTAAAACAGAGAGCGCAGGCAGGAGGGCCCGCTGTTCAACAGCATCAGTTGCATTTGACCATGCTGGCAGGGCAAGACAGCTTGTAGCCTGCAGTTGCACATGCACAAATGGCAGGAGGCGGTGGTGGTTTTTGGTGACGCAGAGTGTGCAGGCAGGAGGGACGCCTATGCAAGTACATCACATGCAGTTACGCAGCATTACTGGGCAAGGAGGCTCAGGTGACGCAAGTTTGGTGTTGTGCGAATTCTGCATCAGCTATCCCTGCAACCCTGGAGAGCACAGCATTCAACACCACACCATCAGCCACCTGTTGCGGTCCCTGCATGCAAAACATGCGCACCACACTGGTAGCAGTGCCTCTGTTCCCCCAGTTCACAAAGCAGCATCATACAGCGTGTACTCAACCCAGCCATCACTCCTCGATCCCTCCCCAACTGGAGCAACCAGCGTACAGCTGCAGCGCAAGCAAAGGCGCCCCTGCGCAACCCCGCAGAAATCAGAACAGCAGCACTCCCTCACTCACCCCTGCGGTTGATGGTGCCGCAGCAGCCGCAATTGTAGACTGTCACTTTCTCGCTCGCGCTGTCAATCTGTGTGCCGTTGAAAGATGCGCGGCAGGTGTCATCGTCAGCCGGAGGGGTGCCGGCGCCAGCGGGTGTCCAGGTGCCATACACTGTGCCCTTGGCGATGGCAGAGGTGTAGGTGCAGAGTGCGGCAGAGGCGCTCTGAATCACTGCAAAGCCGTACCTGCAGCAGCAGCAGCAGCAGCAGCAAGAAGCAACAGCAGGAGGTTTGATGAAGCCGTTGCTGGAATCTTTTGGGGTGTAGGCGGTGGTCTAGGCAGCAGGTGCAGGGTGGCGGGCTCTGGATCGGGTGAAGATCCATTTGCTTTGGTAGCAAGCAGCACAGGGAGGCATTTGTGCAGCGCCACGTGTGGTGGCAACGCGCAGAGACATGAGGCATGTTAGTAGAAAGTGTATGCTGCTGCAGTTGTGGTAGCAGGAGAGCTGCCACAGCACAGCCCCAATGTCCTGTGGGAAGTTGACACTGCCGGAAGCTAGTTCCTGGCATTGTGACATGATACAATCGTGCATAGTGCTGGCAGCGCTGCGGAACCAAGTGCAGTCACTCTGGATGGCGGCACACGCATACTCAATCCACAGTAGCAGCACCAAGGCCTATTCCAAACACACAGCACCAACAAACCCTTACCCAACCCATTACCACACACCACCTGCCCGCGAACACCACCTAAAGCCATGTGCAGGCAGCAACCCAGCCCCCACATGTTCCAACCCAGCATCTACCTTCCACCAACGACCCACACCCCTTGAAAGAGGCAGAAGGATGACGTCGAGAAACGCCGTCAAAGCTGCCAGGTAACCGCACTCCCAGCATCACCCGTGTGGCCATTGGGTACAACACTTGCGCCAGTAATAAAACATGAAGCTGCAGCAGATCAGGCCGTGGGCTGTTGTGCGGCGAGCACCAGCCAGGCAGTGCCGGCGTGTGCTTACCTCTGGCAGGCGGTCTCGCAGGAGCGGTTGAAATCCACACGGTGGATGTTGATGGGAGCCCAGCCAAAAGAGTACACTGGCGGGTCCGGGGTGAAGGTGCGGTTGAACTTCCTGCCCCTCAGCATGCCGCTGTCATTGGCAGTTGCCAGCACCACCAGCAGGGCGAATGCTGCCAGGAGCAGGGTGGGGCGGGGGCCAGCCATTGTGCTGTCTTTCCTGCGAGGATTTGAGGAAGGAGCAGCAGCAGGAGGTTAACACGAGCTTGCTGGAACGTGATTGCAGCAGCTGGCTGTGGACGACACGTTGTGTCACCCAGCCCGGCACCGACGGGTGACACGCCGCACACGCTGCTGGCTCGTTGCTGATCCAATAACGAACATACGATTTGGCTACGTTGTCAACAAGCGAAGCGCTGCACGTGTAACTGCGTTGCCGCTGCTGTGATCAAAGGCAGTGACTAGTGCGGTGGTATCCTAGTCGCCAGCAAGATGCTTCTGCTGTTCATGGCCATTGACGCTATAATAATGCTAACTATGTTGCTCTAATAGTATTCAGATTGCTTGCTGTCGGCTGCTTCCTTGACGATGATAGATCCCTCGTTCCAGTACAGTACGCTCACCTTCAAGTTCAGACTGTTGACTTGATGTAGGGGTTCGGAACGCACACGTATGGAAATGCAGACAGAGAGCTGCTACGTATGCGAGTTGACACCCGTGGATGGAATAGACGGAGGATCGTAGAGAGATGCTGTTGTAAGCCTCCATATAACTCCTACTAACATCAAAGACGCTAGAACGTTTACTGCAGCGTTTCAAAGGAAAATACACAAAAAAAGTTGAATTTTTTTCACGAGGTCGAGGTTGTCGAGCTCCACATCGACACGGTTGACCTTAATGTACCCCTGTCACAGGGTTGTTGTCAAAGCCACCGCATCGGCAGTTAGGTGATGTCATGAACAGCTTTTGAAATCCTCAACAATTGATTATCGTTATCTGCTACTGCAGCTGCAGCATACCACTCATACCAGCCGTCAACAGGAAACACATCCTGCACGATTCCCATGTGCACACTGTACACTGCTGGCAGCATATCACTGACTGCCAGTAGAAGTGTGGCACAGCAGTGACTCAGCCACAGCAGCAGTCCTGCTCTTGGACGTGTTAAGCTGCAGCTGCTGCAACATTGAACCCAGTCTACGCACGCAGCACATCAAAGACTGACACCATCTCCTCAGGCTTCAAGTTGAAGCCTGATCATCAGGCCAGTAGTACTGGCCGGGCACCACCTCACACACAACAAGCAAGTGCAAAGTGCAACCTCTGTGTCAACAGCAGCGCAACACGCTGGCATCCCCTTGCCATTGCCCAAACACGACAAGCCGCGTGTTGTGGCAGCAGCAATGCTATGCAGCACAGGTTATTGACCAGCACGCTGGCCCATTGCCGTCTCCCAGTAACAACAAGCAACAGGGAGGATGTAGCTATTGTCACATTACTGGAGCGCAAGCCTCATGCCTGGTAAAGCCCATGCAGTTAAAGCGCTTTTCTTTCTCAAGGCATGCATCACGGTGGCTACTGAGGAGACAGCCGGCCCCACAGCCTTGCAGCTGCCGCAACGCCGCCCTTGGCTGATGCATCTGGCTCACCCGCTCCATCGCTGTCACCACTCTCCCCTGATGCTCCCGCCAGTGGCACCGCCTTCTGTGCATCTGTGCCACCCATGCTGAAAGCCACACGCCGCACTGCTCCATTCGCAGCAGCACCACGCGGCGATACCTTCACTGCATCTGCCGCTGTATCCCTGCTGCCATTGCTGCTGTTCTCCGCTGCATCGTCAGCATGCTGCAGCAGCATGGCTTGAAGCTTGCTGCTCAATGTCAGGTGGCCACCCGCAGCACCGCTGCTGCCGCTGCGCGCTGCTGGCGTGCTGCCTGCTGCTGCTGCTGCTGCCGTGCCAGCTGCAGGGGCTGCGTCGCTGCCGTCGCGGCTGTTGCTGCTGCTGGTTGAGCGTGTCAGCGCGCGTGTGAACATCACAGCGTTGGCCCACCTGGAGAGCTTTTTGCGCGACCTGCAGGAGCAGCAGCGTGCAACCAATGATTTGTGTTGCTAACAGGCGTGACTGACTGGTTGAACAGGGACATGATAGGCTGCTAGCACGGCTACACTTTCACCATGCAATTGCGATATGCAGCTTTTCGATCACATCTGTACAGGTCGCTGTATGCTGCATCAAGCGAGGCACCTCTGCTGGCACTGCCTGGCAATTGTTGCTCAAGACGGCTCTGCAGGCACACCACATTGTATGCCTACACCATGCATTGCAAGGAAACTAGATGCGAACTGGGACTCAGCCCTACTACTCTGCTGCAGCAGGCTTGCACTGTCACTCACTTGAAGGGTTGCCATGCGGCAGGGTCGCTGTTGGCTACCTGCTGGCAGTAGTCACCAGGCATGTGGTCATTCAGCCCCGCAATCAGAAAGGGCAGCGCCACTGCACCAAGGCGCATGCCAAAGCGAATGTAGTTGTCTGCAAGCAGACAGACGAAAACAATGCCAGATGCAGCGTGGTGGCGTGGTGGCGTTAATCAGACGGCACGGCCCTGCTGTATGGCAGCTATATGGCTGTGGTAGCAATGAGCGACTCACTGTGTGCATATTTCTGCTGCCAGGCCAGCTGCCACGGTTAGCAGCACCAGCACGAGCATGCTCGCAGGCCATACAGTTGTCTCCTTTACCAAGTGTGGCGCCACGCAGTTGCGGGGAATAGCACAAACTTTAAGTTTACATGCCAGCTGCTGCAAACAACTGCCTTGGGCCCATCTGAGCCCCACCAGCCCTGCACCAGGCCCAGCTTCACTGCCCCGAAGTGGTACAGCTCGACCAGGCTGCTACTGCTGCTGCTGCTGCTGCTGCTGCTGCTGGTGGTACTAGTCTCACCTGAGCCCCACCAGCCGTGCCTCAGGCCCAGCTTCACCGCCCCAAAGTGGTACAGCTTGACCAGGCTGCTGCTCCAGATGCCGCTGATGAAGAACATGGGCTGCTCCGTGAGCCACTTGACCTGACCAGGCAGCATCTGCAGCGCAGCACACGCATACATGTGTGCAAGCGTCCCAAGCATGCTAAGCATGCTGCCAAGGAGAAGAGCAGGTGTGTCTGATGTATGTTTGCGTATGGCAGTACATATAATGTGAACGGCCTGCAGTAGCCTGCTGTGGCCAGGCCTGCATGCTGTCGGGTGCAGCAACAACGCCCAGTGACTTGGCCCGACCTTAAAACAAGTCAATCGGCTGCGTTGCAATTTTGCTGAGCAGCAGGAGCCTGATGTAAGGAAGCATGCAGGTGACGCAGTGGGCGCTGGTGTTGTATTGAAAACAACAGCAGCCGCTGTACATGTGGCTGTGCAGCTGCTCACCTGCAAGTACAGCAGGTCGCCTCCGTGCTGGTACAGGTTGCACAGCGTGGGCGGGACTGCACAAGCACCAGCGGGCAAACAGCACAAGAGTACATTACATGTACTTGGCAGCCGCCGGCAGTACTCAAAGGTGGTGTGTGCGTCCTGTTGTGTGCAGCACAGCTTGGAGCAGGAGCAGCACATGAATTGCTACTAGAGGTATGCATAGAGCTATGCAAAGCTCGTTGAACTTCAAGACATGTCAGCACATGCTAACTATGTTGCTGCACATGCAGAGCACACCGTAAGCGTGCGTCCTAGGCCAAAAGCGTTAACGAGCTTCGCCAGCTGTGCATAGCACAAGCACTCACTGTGTGGCACGATGTCATATGTGTTAACCACGCGAATGTAACGGCTGGTAAGTGGCGGCCCTGCCGTCTCCTCCTGCTGCCTGCCTGCGCCTCCCCACAGACCACGCAGCTTGCTGCTGCTGCTGCCGCCAGCGCTTGCTGCTGCTGTGCCATCTGCTGAGCTGCTGCTGCTGCTGCCGGCTGCAGGCTCCAGCAGACTGACTGAGAGGTGGCACAGAAACTCATAGTCTGCAGGACAGCAGCAGAAAGTAACCAACACAAACAGGTTGATGATTGTGGGGGTGGGTTGCATCCCACAAAACAGCCAACCCTTGGCGTTCAAGAGCAATGCACTGAAGGTGACAGTTGCGGACTTGCTGCGGGAAAAGTGTCGCTGTCTGTATAGCACCGGATTTTAAATACTGCATAGCCCAAGAGCAATGGGGCAGCAGCTGCTGCCTGCTCACCTCCCACCCGCGGCTGGCCAAATGTGTACAGCGCCCCAATGCGTGCCTTGGCAGCAGCAGCCTGCATCACAAGGCACAAGCGCCGCACACAGCGCAGATAGATATTGTCTGAATGGTGCGTGTGCTTGATTCTACAGCTCTCAAAATTACAAGGTTGGTACACCATTGTCAGGCTGCTGCGGTGGCTTTGGGCCAGCTGCAGCATCATGCGATTTGTGATGCCTGCTGCTGCAGATGCACTGCCTATTTTTTGCGGCTCTGACAGTCAAGTCCTTTGCAAAGGCTATTGCTCAAGCTATTGATGATGCTGATGAGTTTTTCTCTGCGTTTTCGTCTGACGTTTTGGACGATGATGAGTTGTTCTTCGATGTTTCCTCCCCCTATGAGCCTCTCGTTGGCTCCTGACTGGGGTTGAGTGGAGCATGTAATGTAATGTAATGCAAAGCAGCGATGCACAAACCCCGCTTTGCTGTCTGCCCAACTGCTTGCTGGTGGGCAGTCCATGATACTTATACACATGACCAACTCGCCACAGTCTGTGCCTACCTGCTTGCTCGTGTCATGCAGCAGTGCCCCCATGAACACCACAGCCAGCGCACCACCTGCACAGACAGCAAGGCCTTAGACACACCTCCGGCATGAACGCAGTCCTTTCATGCTGACGGTGCACGAGTAGCAACACTATCGCATGTAGTGGGTGCACATAGACAGGTCCTGTGAGCTGACCACGCGCGTGTACAAAGCTGACTGCGTGTTTTACCAGCAGCACTGCGGTGAGCTCACCCAGGCTGTGTCCCGTCACGTACAGCTTGGCTGTGGGGTTGTCTGTCATGTAGCTGTTGATCTGGTTGCGCAGCACCTGCAGGCAGTCCGCAATGCGGGTGCCAACTGCTGAGCTTCACTCGCACTTAAAATCCAGCCTGGGATGGGCACTATCAGAGCATCGTTGGTGCTGGTGCGGCACAATGATGCTTGATGTTAACTAGTTTATGGTAGTGCCAGCACTGGTTGCAGGCGCTTGCCGCAGCAGCACCAGCAGAGCGGGAACTGCTGAGGTCAGCCTGCTCACCTCGTATGGTGTTGCCGCACGCCCAGCAATGACTTCAGCAGCCGCAGCCTCCTGCAGGGTTTGTGCAGGCACGCAAGGGCGCCAGGGAAGCGTGCAGTGCAGCACATTAAAGGCAGTCAAGAATACAAAGGCACAGTGAGTTTCAAACCAGGACATCGCACAGGTGCTGTTCACTGGGAGCTGCTTCAGACTCGCTTCCTGCTTCAAACACACTGCTAACCCAAGGTGCCTGGCATAGTGCCCAGCACAGCCTGCGCAGCAGCAGCTGCCAATGTACACCAGCTCAGCCGTGCAGCTGCCACCTCACCGCTGTCAGTGCTGTGTATGTTGTCAGCGTCTGGTGGTAGGGGTCCAGGTTTGGGTCCAGCCCTAGCGCCAGCAGGAAGCCAGGGTGCAAGCTGCCCCAGTCGCCTGCAGGCAAGCATGCCAGCACAAGCGAAGCACAATAAAGCACAATCAAAGCACCTGATTAGGTTTAAACAGTAGCAGACTCGCAAGTGTGCCGGCATCACACAAGTGGAGAGGCCTACCTGCCTTGTACTAGCAGCCAGGTACGCTGAGCTACACTACATCTCACAAACACCACCCTGTATGTATGTTGGCGCAGGGGCCAGAGCGCCATCACCTGCCTAACACATATCAACCACAGTAAGGTGGCATCAAACAAGTCATTAGCTGTGTCTCACCTGCTTCAGGAACTGCATCAAAGTCACTCTGGAAGTCAGACAGCTCCAGTGGCTCAGTGCCCCTGAACGCCAGCACCAGCGCAGCACCCTCTCCAACCGCCCCCGGCTGGTCACCTGCTGCGCAGGGCCGTTCCACAGCGATGAGGCAGGCATCTGAGTCCAGGTGGATGTGTGACAGCTCCTCGCTGCTCTCAGTGCCTGCAAAAGGACAGCAATGACAGTGGTTGTGCATACGGTGAGGCGTGTGAGTCAGCACAGCAGCTGGCTCACGTGGCAGTCAGCAACAGGTCCGCTTGCAGCAGCGCAACAACCAGAATACATGCTCTCTGCTGCCACTGCTGCTTCTCGCGTGGCTTGGGCGAGAAGTGCTTCTAGGAAGCCTGCTGTGTAGTATGTTGCACACCTGCTGGCTGCATGAAGTAGAAGGAGCACCCCTTGACAAAGCGCGGCCGCAGGTAGGTGCGGTCCCGACTGGCTGCGTCATCGCCCTGCACGCGCCACTCGTGGTTGACGACGTCGCGCACGACCGCCCAGTCCTGCAAGGCACAACCCAGCAGCGCAGATAGACTGACACAGGATGCTGTTTGTGTCAAGCCTGTTACGATGTGCGCGCATGAAAGCCATGATGCAGGCGCAGTTACACAATGCACTGGCATGAGCTACTGCCTATCATTTTTCAACCTTGGGGCGCATGCGACTCACAGACGGTGTGCTGTGTTTACTCGATGGCACTGCTGCAGCATGCTTCTGCTCACACAGCGAAGTACAGCTGTTAGCTGACAGGCCTGATGCGCTCACCTCGTAGGCCACCTTCATGCACAGCGCCAGGAAGGTGGCGTTGCCCCAGCTTGCGGCCTGCTTGCTGGGGAAGGCATGCTCACGGTCGGCCTCGCTGCGCGGCACCGCCAGCAGCCTTGTGTCAGGCAGGCTGAAGTCCGGGTCCAGCGCACCTGCCACACACCAAGATCAAAACACACAAACAAAGTCAAGTGAAATCTGCCAGAATGTTTCGGCAGCTGCATGTCTTCCAAGACGCGTGTCAGGCAGGCTGAAGTCCCGGGCAAGCGCACCTGCCACAGGGCACAACATAAGGGGTTGAACTTTTTTGTATCAGCGCAAGGTGAGGTAAAGTGGGCATCTGGAGGCGAGGTGCAGCTTCCGCTTCCCGCTTTGCTGGTGTTGTTGGACTGCGTAGGCAGCTATCATGTGTCGTGCTGAAAAAGTCAGTAAGTACCATGTGTCCTAGTGGGCCTGGCGTGTCAGGTCTAGGCTGCACCGCATTGTACATTCATTTGAAACAGCAATGAGCAGCTGTGCATCCGCGCCCTCACCTGCAACGGAGTACAGGCATGATCGGCCTGTTGGCTGGCCTGTGGTGTTGTCACGCAGCTCTGCGCGCTTAAAACCTGCACCACACACGACAGTTACGCGCATGTTTCTCAGCTGCTGCCTTTTGCTGGCCCGTACAGTGTGCGACATCAATGCAACGTCTGCTGGAAGGCCTATGATCTTCTACATCTTCTATAAAACCGCTGCCAGCATGCCATGAACGGCTTCGTTGACAGTGAAAGGCAGCAGTTGCTCCAGAGTCCTGCCATGCCGCCTTTGCTCACCCAGCAGCACATACAGCATCCATTCGGCTCCCTGGTCGGCTTTTTCGAGTACCCTGCATTGCAGTGCAGTGTCACGCTTAGGCATGTGGCATGCTGCGTCACCGCACCGTGCAGCATGCTGACATGTCAATGGGAGGTGTACACCAGCAGTTTGTGGGACAGTGTGCACAGCAAATTTTGTGCACGTCTTAGACATGCAGGCAGCAAAGACGAGACCAAGACGCACATGTGTATGATTTCCACCGTTTGTTCGTTGCTGTCCTTGCTCACGTAGGCCCGGCTCAGGGCAAGCTCAGCAGCACTCACCAGTCAGGAAAGCAGCTCAGCAGCACCAAGACTGCCAACAGTGGCGTGAGCGGCAGAAACTCCGCCAGCCTGTAGCTGGAAAAGAAAGCCATTACAAAGTGAATGAGGGCTTTGATTGATTGGATCCTGTGCGTGATACGCCTCTGCAGGCGCTGCCGAAGGTGCATGCCCATGGTGCCGTCTGTTCCGCAACTACTCGCCCGTCACGGGCTAATACAAGCATCTCGAACGGAGAATGTACACTGCTGATGTACAGTTGTCCGCCACTGGCGCAGCTGAGGTCGGTTGAGTCACCGTCGCTGCGATCGTAGACATGTCACTGCTTTGCACGGGCTGCCATGACAACAGACAAGAGTTGCGTGCGCGGGCGCAAAGTGGGGAAAACAGCTTCATGACGTTGCTTCCACGTACGCTCGAGCATCTAACGGCCCAACCTGACCCACAAGCACCTCGCACGCATTCAAACTCTGTCACAGTGTGCTGTCTCAATTGTTGCAACCTTGGCAAGGGTGCAAGCTGCCAACCCCATGCAGGAAATATTATTGGACGCTATACCACTGCACTAGCACACAAAATTGAGCAACAAAGCCTGCAAAGAGTCATAAACTTGTGCAGCAAGATGCTCAATTGCTCTTGCACCCGACAGCTGCCTGCCTGCAGCATCCACACTGCGGCACAAGCACAAAGCTCGGCGCGTACAAAACATATTCACTAAGACAACAACATCAACCAAGCGCTGCAACATAGAAAGACATCTTGCTGAACAAGAGTTCAGCAAAAGCCACGTTGGGCTGGCTGGACACCCAGCTCAGCCGCAGGCAACAGGACGCACCACCCAGCATCACCATGCAAGCCAGCAACACGCCGTGCTTGCAGCCAACTGAGACCAACACAGAGTAGCCTGGCCACATGCTCTTCAACACCTGTACAACTTGATTCGATACATCAGGCCGGCAGGTGCACTTGAGGGCGTCAACACACCCTTACCTCTTGCGCTACGTCACAAACACAGCGGTACCATCCGCAACCAACACAGCCCCACTGCCTCACCTCCACTACATCATGCATCATAAAGCACAAAGCTTGACGTGCTGTACCTTCCTCACAAGTCCCCATAATCTACAAGCGCCCGCACCCCCGCCGCCGCCCCAACAGGCCGCACCGCAGCCACAGCAGCAGCAGCAGCAGCCGGCACTCCCGGCATCGCCGGCACCTGCCCTTCCTCTGGCTCCATCTCTGCTGCTATCACACCTGCCATGGCCTGCGCAGCAACAGCAGCAGCCTGCAGCCGCAGCATGCGAGCCATGGGGTGCTCATACGCTTCGAGCCCCTCAAGCCCCTGGCTAGAATCGTGTTTTGACAGCAGGGCCTTGCCTCGCTTCCAGTCTGGCATGCTGCCACGTGCCCAGCTGGCTCGAATCTGCCCGCCATTCACAGCAAAGCGCGGATCCCCATCACACACTAGCATCAGCGCCTCCTCAGCATGCTGCTGCTGCTCAAACTCAACAAAGCCGTAGCACTGCGAGCCCATCACGCGCGCACCAAGCACACTCCAGCCGTGCCCAGAGAACATCGCCTGCAGGTCTGCGCTGCTGAACCCGACAGGCGGAAGGTCCCCCACAAACAGCGTAGGAAGCTGCTGCTGCTGCTGCTGCGGCTGCCTGCTGCCATGCCTGCTGTTGTTGCGGCTGCCAGGCCTGCTGCCAGAGCCCCGCCGCTGCAGGGGAGATGGGGAGCCGTCGCTGCTGCTAGGGCTGTTGCCGCCCTGCCGCCTCGCACCTACATTGTAATCCGGGCTCGCGCGCCGCCGCTGCCGTGCAGCCCTTTCTCTGCTGTGGCTGCGGCTGCGCTGCAGCCGCCTGCTGTTGCTGCGGTGCTGGCCTCTGCTGCTGCGTGACCGGCTGCGGCTCCTGCTTCTGCTGCGGCGGCGCTGCTCAGGGCTGCGCTGCCTGCTGCTGCCGCGGCTGCGCCTGTGCGCAGGGCTGCCGCTGCGACTCCTGCTACCACTACGCCTGCGCGCAGCAGCAGGAGTGGCATCAGCAGCAGCAGGTGCAGCAGCAAAGGCGGATTTCAGCGGCGACGTCTTGGCATCGTTGCCGCTGGGTGGGAGCGGCGGCTTTGGGAGCGGCGCTGCTGCTGCTGGTGACTTGACATGCCTGCTGCTGCTGCCACCGTCCTGCCGTTCTGGAGTCGGCAGCGCCTGTAGCTTCTCATCTGCTGCTTCTGCTGCAACTGCTGCTGGCTGTGCAGGAGGAGGTGGCGGAGGCACGCCCTGTGCCTGGTGTCCGCCACTTACTGCGTCATATTCTGGTGAGCTGACTGCATCATAGTCCACTTCGTACTCTGGCGAGCTGACTGCTCCATAGTCGATATCCTCGGCTGCTGCTGCTGCAGCAGCTGGGGGCCTGCGCAGCACGAACAGGACACAGGAAAAGCAGAAACCCCATTAAATCAGAATTGACAGCTGCACTACCAACATCAATCTTGTGTACGGCCGGAACACCTATAGCTTGGCAAGCTTGACAAACAATGGCAGTGCATCAACACCACCCTTGCTTGTAGAGCACACAAATGTCGACCACGGCTGTCATAACAGAGAGACTGTGATAACAACAGCAGCACATGACAACACATGTCACTTGATACAGCTTGCATCAGCCGTCGCCATCTGTTCCGCCAGATAAGCGCCAACTCACTTGCTGGCTTCAGCCATGTGCACTGACGGGCCAGCTACTGCTGCCTTCGGTGTCTTGGGTGCTCCTGGCAAGGGCAGCTGTGCACGGCTAGGTGCTTTGTGGGGCTGCTGCTTGATAGCCTCCTTGGCAACTGGCACAGCTGTGGCTTCTGCTAGCTCTGCTGGCTGCACTGCTGGTGCTGCTGCTGCTGTGGCGTCAGCTGCTGGTGCTGCCTCTTCTGCTGGGCGTTGCAGTAAGGGGTCCACCCCTGACAGGCCCTGCTCAAGCCTCTTCCTCCTCAGCAGCGCTGCAAGCTCCTGCCTGGAGATGGTAGCCTGCGTCTGCTGCTGTTCAGCCTCGGCCTTAGCAGCAGATGCCGCTGCAGGGCCACTGCTTGCAGAGGCCTGACCAGCAGGGGACTTGGGGGCAGAGGGTGACCCGGCCCCTCCTTCGCCTGACGCTGCTGGATCCTGTTGCCGTGTTGCCTTGAGCCTGATTCGTGAGGGCAATTTCTGCCCAGTGCTGGAGGTGAGGGGCGCTGAAGTGCTAGGGTTGGCGTCCTTCTGCACAGCCTGCTTGCTGCCTGCTATCGCCTGCTGCTGCGCGCTGCTAGGCTTGCGTTTGCCCTCCTGTAAGCGACACAAGCAGAACAAATACTGTTTTCAGCAACTGCCACGCAATACCGTCTGCGTAGCTGGAGATGCGCGCTGGCTTAGAGCACCGGCAGCTGCGTTGTGGCAACACAGCCATCCTCAACAGCAGCTGCTCACAATCAACACACCTTTATCTCCTGCAGAGCCTTATAACAAGCAAGGAGCCGGAGTTCGCTGTCTGTGTAATCACGATCACTTGACATGTGAAGTTGCACGCACGGACCCAACAGTGATACCGACTGCAGCCTTACAAGGAAAGCCACAACTGCTTAACATGGACATATGCGTCGCAGTTGGGCACTGCCCGGCAGTATTCCGCAGCTGCATAAGCCAGTCAGTAACATAACACGTAACTAGTGTATGAATTGGTTCAGTGCTGTCCAGTTTGATTGAACGTATGTGTCCATGTTCATCCAGGAGGAGGGTGTCAAGTGCTTTCGTGCCAAGCTGTGGCAACTCACATCAGTATGCTGCTGCCTTGCGTGAGCCCGCCTAAAATCTCAGCCCATCCTGTTATCCTGCATGCATCTAGACACATGTACAGCACGTACATGTGGTGGTGAATGGCAAAAATGAACACATTGAGTGCTGCAGCCTTGCTTGGCAGGTATGGATGATGGTCAGGCTGTTGCAGTATGGATAGCTCAGCTATCCATACCGCAGTGTGGTGCATGCACAAACTTCAGCTTATGCTTCTCATGTTACTCATCTGAGTCAGCTGCATTGAAATGGTCATGGTTTGATGGCTGTTGCAGGCATGGTACAGCAGTCAGAGACCAACAGAGCTGGCAACCTCTGCCCTGATACAGGCTACACGCAAATGGAGCTGAACATGTAACATGTGCTGCTGGATTCAAGTACTGTGGCAGCGGCACACCTGTAACTAACCATCAGCATCGTCAGCAGCAGCAATAACAGCAGCCAGTTAGTTTAAGAGCACACACGCAGCAGGCAGGCCAGAATGTCCTGCTGCAGCTCTTCTGCAGCTGGCGTCCTGCCAGCAGAGGATGTCACCCGCAGATACGGCAAATGGCGAGCACCGGATGAGGACAAAGCAAAGTGAGCTGCTGGTGACCAAATGACAGCACTCCTGCATGTGAAAGCAGCGCTGCATACCCCTGGTGGCATTGCTAGCTGCCCCTCAGATTGCTGCGGCGGCCGCAGCCGCAGCAGCAGCAGTTGTTGCTGTAGAAGGTGCATCTATTGTGGGAGCCCTAGCCAGCTGCGCAGATGGTTGTGTATCAATGATCAGGCAGCTGCCGTATGCCTCTTCTAGCTCAGGTTCTTCATCAGGTGCCTAACCATTCCACCACACGTGCTTTCCTGCAGGCTGTACCACCGCACGCAGCATGCACACCATGACTTCTTTGACCTGTGGTCCAGCAGAGTACGAGACCTCAAAGAGTTTGGGGTGGGCCACATGATGTACTTTTACTTCCTGAGGTGGATGGCAGTGCTATTTGCGCTGCTGACCATCATTACAGCAGTGCCGAACATGGCGCTGAACTACACTGGCAAGTGAGTGGCAGCATACATCATGTAGGCTGTTGGTTTGCATCAGGTGCCTGCAAGGCGTGCATACTTGCAGCTGCGAGTATTGATGAGGCAGTACATTGCAGTCAGTGCAACCGCATGTAGGCAACAGCGCAGCACAATGCCAAAGCATCACTCATAATTGGCAACAGCTTCTGTACAGACACGTGATTGTGAGTGTGACAAGCACATTTTTCTGCTGCTTGGCGCATGTGCTGCTGGCCGCAGATACTATGACACTGGTCAGATAGAGCTGCTGTCTCTGGGAAATTTTGGACGCGTGTCAGTTGTTCACAATGGCGATGGAGCAGCACACCTGTACAGCAACACAAGCCTGGAAGGTGTGAAGTGGATGCCAGGCTGCCACATCAGATTAGACACGGCAGCAGCAGGCTGGCGGCAGCAACAGCAACGCGCTGACGGCGGCGTCGCCTTTGCAAGGCTGGCACGTGACAGAGGCCGAATGCATTTTCAGCTACTTTGAAAGTGGATTGCCAAGTGGACAGACATGTTTTGCAGCAAGACCTACAGCTAACGCCCAAGTAGTTGGCGCTAACTCTATCTGGCTGGCTGCTGCTGCTGCTGCTGCTGCTGCTGCTGCTGCTGCTGCTGCTGCCGGATCTTGTAGTGGGCTGGGAGCGCGAGCTGCTTACCGCGACCACCTTCATCGCCGATGCCGAGCTGCCGCCAGCAACTCACCCCATCAATAAGGCGCATGCGCTTGTGGCCATGTCTCTGCTGGATGCTTCAGTGTGGCTTTGTACTTTGCGGTGACGCTGCTCATCATCTGGAAGGCGCGCAAGCTGGCATACGACGCCGACATGCACACGGTGAGCATCATCATGTTCCAGCATAGGCTAGCTGGTGCACCTGTACACACGCCTACTATATTTCAGGGTTCTTTCTTCTATATGTTGGCATGACTGGTGGTTCACAATGCCTGCCTCATGCCTGGTGCAGGTCACCATCCATGACTACAGCATCCACGTGGAGCGGCTGCCACAGGATGCAACAGCAGACGAGCTGGTGGACTTCTTTGGGCAATATGGGGAGGTGCGCAGCATGCAGCCAGCACACAGCAGCACACAGTAGTGTCTACCCAAACAGCTGGCCCCTGGATGCCTGCAAGGGCTCATGCACAGTGCGCTGACATAGCGCACAAGCCAGCTAGCTGGCAGCCTGCCAGCAACAGCCATGGTGGCACAGTATGTTATGGCTGTCGAAGCCAATCATTGCGGCTCTGCTGAGCCACAGAGCACTGCATGCCGACATGTGCAGCACAAGCTGCACCAAAGAGCTTGCATCAGCCGTCAGCGCACGTGCCTGTGCACGCCGATTCCGCCGCAGCTAACAAAGCGTGCCCCTGCACTCACTCTGCGTGTTGGCATTTGCTGAAGTGCAGGTGGTGCACGTTGAGGTTGTGCGTGCATATGGGCGGCTAGTGCGCCTCGTGCTGCAGCACGGCCAGCTGCTGCGGCAGCTGCAGGGCGCCACTGCTGCCCTGCAGCGGGAGGCGCAGCTCTGGGAGGAGGTGCCCGTGGCCAAGGAGGCGGCGTGCTACAGGTTCAAAGAGGAGATTGACAGGATCAGCCAGGAAATTGAGGTAGGTAGAGGTTGTCTGCTGTGGGTGCGGTGCTCATCCAACAATGCCGTGCAGGGGATTGTATGTGATGGTCAGCTGCACAAACACAGGTGATGCTGTCTTCTTGTCCTTGGAAGCACCTCAAACCATACGTGATGCATTGTGGCGTTTGGTGACTCACTCAGAGTAGCTCTGGTGCTGCAGCTCTGCGTCTACAACGAGCGCCGAAACATGCGTGTTTTCCTGTGCATGTGGGTCTGCAGGCCGAGCAGTCCCAAGCTGACAGCCACCGCGTGGTGGGTGCGTTTGTGACATTCAAAGATGAGGCAGGCAAGCTGGCATGCCTGAAGGCGCAGCCACACAGCAGGATGAGGCAGTGGTGGTCGCTGAAGCAGCAGCACAAGCTGCGGGGAAGGTGCGCAGGCGTGGGCAGCCTGGCGCTGCTTCATGCCTGCGGCGGCATGCTAGCGCAGCGCGGCATTGCTTGGTTGCCGTCACCAGGGTTCAACAACTTTACATGTCTTGCTGGTTAGTTTGCAACCTGGGAAACCGGTGTGTGGTGTTTTGGGTAGCATCACACGCCCTGCAGCTGTATGCAATGTGGCGAGGGCTTGCAGGAGGGCCTTCTCACATGGCGCTCCCTGGCCAAGCCAATGATTGTTCATGTGCTGGCTTGCAGGCATGCGCTGGATGTCACAGGCGCCCCTGAGCCTTCTGACGTGCAGTACGAGAACATGGAGCATGGCGGCTTTGACCGCTTCTTGCGGGCGGCGCTGGTGGCTGCCTGCAGCTACAGCGCTCTGGCTGTGGGCTTTGTGCTGATCAGCCTGGCCAGCGCCATGCGCTACAACTTGCCACAGGTATGTGTGTGTGTGTGTGTGTCTGTGCAGCGCTCAGCTAAATCATACTCATAAGGCGCTTGTTGACTGCAGCAGCACAAGCTGAATAGAGCGTTTCAGCGGTGGAGCGTTGAGGCATCGGCACTTGGCACTGCGTTTCTTGCCATGGCTGTGTCAACGTGCCCGTGCCTCGTAACACACTTGAAGCCCAACAGTGCGTGAGTGTGTCAGACAATATGAATGCAGCTGCGTGCTTTGGTGTCGGCGCCCATGCAGCCTGTGCCTGAACACAGCCACGCAACTCGTGTTGCGTAGGTGGCTGGCCTGAGCAGCAGCAGCTGTGGGGAGGGCTGCAGGCTGGCAGATGCAACAGGGGCGCTGAGCCTGACAGATGCAGACAGGGAGCTGTACAAAGCCTGCACCACTGGCACAGCACCCAATGGCACCGCATGCAGCGAAGAAGAGAGCAGCTGCTACAAGTGCTTCTGCTACAAGGCCATCAGCAACGGCATGCTGAGGTGAGCTTGCCGGCCCTGGCAGGCACTCCTTGCCTTTGGCTTTATCTTGCCTCAACCTGCTTTTGCCCGACAAGTACAGGACGCTTGCCAACATTCAGCAGCCGTTGCTGCTCAACAATGCCCGCCTTACTCGCCACCTGCCCTGCACTGCCTGGCACTGTTTCTGCCCTGCTGCAGTGAGAGCGTGTACTGCAGTGGCCTGGCTGGCCTGTTGGTGCTGCAGGCAGGCAGCCAGGTCGCTACTGTGCTGGTCATCCTGATCATCAACAGCCTGCTGGCATACAGCAGCAGGCTGCTGACTGTGTTTGAAAAGCACCACACGCGCAGCTCGGAGGCGCGCTCACTCGCATGGAAGCTGTTCATGGCACAGGTAGGCGCTGCTTGCAAAGAACCATGGGATGACTGGTGGAAAGTGGTATTACACAACGTCAGCAGAAAGACATGGGGCTTGTTTGGCCTGGGATGGATCGAACAGAAATTGAGGCTGTTTGAATGCGGCTGCCCAACCAGTTGCAATGAGGTGCATGTCAACAGGCTTCCACTAACTGAAGGTGGCTGCTGCCATTCCTGCTGCTACTGCTGCCGCAGTTCCTCAACAGTGCAGTGTCCACCATCATTGCCAACGCACACCTGCCGTTCCTAGCGCATGCACTGGACGGCACTGCTGCTGATGGGCTGTTCTTCCAAGGCATCTATACTGACCTGACACCCAACTGGTACAAGGTGGTTGGGCGCTCGCTGGTGATCAGCCAGTTTGTTGCGGCGCTTCTGCGTGCAACCAACCTGCCAACCAGGTGGGGTACACCAGACGATAGATGCAAAAGACACATGCTTGGGATGCATGTAGGTTGCTCATATACCCTGAGCTTGTGGTTCCACGGCAAAATGCATTGTTACGCTGCATGCACCGCATTAGCTATTCTGGTTGTGCCCTGTTGCTTCCTGCTTGAGCCATACAGCTGCTAGAAGTTGGCGGCTGTGGCAGGGGAAATCACGCACGCTGCTGTGTGGCGGGCTGTTGCTGCAGGTGGCTGACGGTCAAGTGGCGCTACTGGCACCGCGCTGAGTGCCTCACACAGCACCAGCTGCAGGAGAGCCTGCAGGGGCCGGAGTTCACGCTGGACCAAAGATATGGTGAGTAATTCATACACGTGGTGCAGGCAGCTGAGATGGCATTCGGGCAAGTGTATGCAGCTGAGCACAGCTGTTGCGAACAAATCAGACATTCTGGCAGCGGCTGTACCTGGCTGTACCTGCCTGCTGTGCTCCCCTGGCATGAAGAGAATGCAGCAGCATGCAGCAAGCGCACCACGTACAGTACTTGCAACCAGTAGATGGCTATGGGCCAGGGTGCCAGTGCACAGAAATGTGTGGTGAATGATGACATGGTCTGCTGGGCTGCTGCTGCTGCTGCTGCTAGGCGAGCACTTGAACGTCATCTACGTGTCGATGCTGCTGTCCGGCGGCATGCCCATCTGCTACATGACTGCTGCCTTTTGGTTCGCCACAGCATACTGGTGAGCTGCAGGCGCTGCCGGCAGCAACTCATCCTTTGGCCAGACACAGCATGCGGTACCCAACCCCAGCCGGTGTCAGGTGCTGGCTACTTGCATGAACCAATTGTCGCCTGTGCCAAACAATGTCCTGAATTTCACACGCGGTGGCTTGCTTAACGCTTGTCTGCTTTCCCGGCACACAAGCACCTATGCATGGCTGCAGGACTGAACACACATGTCGGGGACCATCTTCAGCGTGTGTGGTGCTGCTGTGTGTGTGCAAGCAGGTGCGACAAGGCTGAGCTGCTGTCAGTGTCGCGGCGGCCCATCACATACAGCGCTGACCTGAGCAACATGGTGCTCAACCTGCTGCCCTTTGCAGCGGTGAGAAACAGCCACACTGCACATATAGCAGCTTGCTGTACATTGCGCCCTTTACTCGCTGCCACACTCAAGCTGGCCTGCGTTTCCCACGTCCTGACTAGCAAGCCATACAGTCGTGCATTGGATTATGGTAGAATGTGTAGTGTCCATGTGGTTTTGCGCGAATGTGCCTTGCTGCAGGTGTTGCACGTGGGTTTTGCTTTGTGGGCCTTCTCCATCTTTGGAGTGCCGCGCAGCGCCATCATCACAGACGCCTTTGCAGCGCTGGTGCTGCGCATCTGCACTGCCACCTCCGTAGTGTGGGCCAACGCCGGCAGTATGACGCCGCAGCAGGCAGCGCAGCGGCTGCTGGCGGGCGGCAGCGCGCACTTGCTGGTTGCAGCGATTGTGATTGTCGGGGTGCTGTTCCTCAAGGTCACCTTGTCCAACTGGATCAAGGTGAGCTGACCGCATAATTTGTCTTGTCATTGCTTGATCGTACTCGTGTGCGCATGTGATGATCTTGGTTGCTTGTTCACTGTCGATGCACCCACAGGCAGTAGCGCACTGTGTGGTTTGATATGAGGCCAAAACCTGTCAATGAGCATGCCACTCTCCACTGTCCTGTTGCTGCCGTTGCTGCTGCTGCAGTCTGGCCGCTGGCTGCTGAACATGGCTGGTGCTATAGAAGACAATGAGGAGGCGGAGCTGTCTGGCGTGCCTGAGTTCCCCGTGGCTGTGCACACGCAGCTGCTGGTGGGCGAGGCGTCGTACGCCATACAGGAGCAGCCCAGCTACGCCGCTGCCTTTGCAAGGACAGAAGATGCTGTTGAGGACGTGCTGGTGCAGGTGGGTCAGGTGGAGGTGGCAGCAATCTACCAGTAACATCTGTTTGTTTCGTTGGGGGCATGTCGGTGGAGCAAAATTTGCGCAGCTGCGTCACAATCCACAGAAGGTGTGCTGGTGGGTGGCACTGCGCGAGATGCCTGCAGTGGCTGTGATACTGCCGTTCTTGCTGTTGTGCTGTCGATAAGTTGCAGCTTCACGCATGCTCTGCATGGGCTGGGATTGGCACTGGACACGCAGCCACTGGCTGAGCGTTGGAGGATTTGCAATGCACGTGCTGCATGATCAGCGCACTGAAATGCATTCATTACATCATGCTGCAGGTTGTCATGAAGCGGGGTGCTGAGAAGCTTGCTGGCGATGATGCCAAAGCGGGGCTGAAGCAGTTGAGCCCTAGGTCAGCAGCTGGACCTCTGAAAGAAGGCCTAGCAAGCCCTCCAGGGGAAGCCGGCCAGGCCCAACAAGTAGTAACACAGCGCAGCACTGCGGCAGCAGCAGTGGGGGCAGCTGCAGCAGCTGCAGGAGATACGGGCAGGGTGGGCACAGCAAGCAGCACGGCGGCGGCTGCAGCAGCAGCCTTGAGCAACAGCAGGAGGGCGAGCCAGCAGCCACCGCTGACGGCATCATCCCAGCAGCAGCAGCAGCAGCAGCAGCAGCGCCTGTCAGCTATGCAAGGAAGTGATGCCAGCTGGGCTACGCCACGGCAAGAGCAGCAGTCATGGCAAGAGCCTGAGCCTGCAGATGAGCAAGTTTGGCAGCAGCAGCAGCAGCAGCAGCAACTGAGGCAGCGGCAGAGCAGGATGAGTGGCGGCAGAGACGGCAGCAGGCAAGGCAGCGGCAGCGCTGCAGGTGGCTCACGGGGCGCCACACCTGAACGGATGGGGCTGCCTCAGCGATACAGGCAGGCGCGCGCCAATCAGATCCTGCCGATAGCCCCTGAGTACCTGGCTGCTGCGCGGGCAGCAGACAACTCGGCAGCAGCTGGTGATGGGGAGGAGCGCTGAGGGTGGTTGTGGTTGCAGGGATGTTGTGTTGGTGTCTGCAGCAGCCGCGGCGGGCATGCTACTGCATACCGTTGAGCATGTCCAGAGGTGCACCAAGTGATCATGCTAAGTTGAACTGTGCTGACTGGCAGTGACCAACTTGCTTCCCGCTTACCCCCCCTCAAGCGCATCACAGCCATACCTCGCTTGTCGCTTGCCCCCCGTACAAAGCATCTGGGTGTCTCAGCTTCAACTAAACCGCCCCCTTACTGTTCTGTTTATGACATGACACCTTGGGTTTAAGTTGTCAGCTGTCAAGGTTTTACTGGCTCAGGTGCTCATCAGCAAATGACAAACACCTGTTTGTGACCATAGTGCGCACTCGAGCGATTTGACCAGGACAAACTGTGAAAGCAGCTGCACACAGCAGGTACCGTTGAAAGGTGTTTGATCGGCCAACTCTCCATCAACCCCCAGTCACGTGCTGATCAACAGCAGCTACAAATGCAGCACCGGAGTTTGTTGGCAGATGTTGAGGGCCTGAGGAGTGCGAAACGAGTGCTCCTCGTCATTGCTCATCCAGACGACGAGTCCATGTTTTTCGCGCCTACGCTGCATGTACTGCAACGCCAGGGAGCTACTGTACGCATCCTATGCCTTTCAAACGGTGAGACTATTTCAATACGCGGGTGGCCTCTGCACTCAGTGGATGCTGTGCGTGCAAGTTACAACCGCTGCTGCTGCTACTGCTGCTTCTCTGTCTGGTACTGCTGTGTTGATGTGCTTGTGTAGGTAACGGAGACGGCCTGGGTGCAGTACGGGAGAAGGAACTCCTTGCAGCCTGCACGGTACTGCAGGTGAGCAACCACGGCGTTCCCTCAGCGCGCTTACCACTGCCTGGGCGCTCGACAGTGATGACATGCTGCTGCTGCTGCTGCTGCTGCTGCTGCTGCTGCTGCTGCTGCCGCTGCTGTTGCTGGATGGTGGTGATACCCCCTTGCAGATACCAAGGCAGAACGTTACTATCGTCGACCACCCTGAGCTTCAGGTCAGTGGTGGCCCTTCTAGCAACCAGCTGCACAGCCCCTAACAGCAATGTTGCGCAGCCCAGTCGTGCACTGTGCGACAGTGCTTGCATCACCTACAGTTGCACCAGCTGCAGCATGTATCCCAAGTTCTGCCTGTGCTGTAACATGCATCTGGGGGTCTTTTGCGGTTCAATCGCTGCTCAGTTGTGGCGGTGGCTGTATTGCTGCACATGCTGCAGGATGGCATGACAAGGTCATGGCCAGCTGAAGCAGTTGCACAGCAAGTGCAGCAGCACCTCACGCAGCACCCTTGTGACACCGTAAGTAGACCAACACATTCTGTATACAATTAACTGATGCCCCAGCAGCACAGCCGCCGCCGCCGCCGCAGCAGCAGCAGCAGCAGCAGGTGCAGCAGGTGCAACAGCTGTAGGAACTCCCAGGAGGTGTTTGTGGAGAGGCATGCACAACATATGGTTGGCACCTGTTGCCTGTATGCCACGCTACTGTCTGCATCATAGGGAGCTCAGCACCAAACTTGTTGTCCGCTGTGCTGCAGGTGCTCACCTTCGATGCGTATGGTGTCTCCGGCCACATTAACCATCAAGGGGTGCATGACGGCGTGAGGTGAGCGCTGCAGCACGGAAAGTATACACGTGCGTGCATGAGGCAGCTGAGCGCGGGCAAGTGATGAATATGCAAGTATGCAGGTGTGCCGGGCACCAAGGATCCCATGGCCCTGCACCATGTCAGACCAACCCTCTTGTAACAGTTCATCAGCAGCCTAGCAGGGACTGTAGCATTACCACAGGTGTAACCACCAACTGGCAGTTGGCTTGCATACCGCAGTTGATACATACATGCAGCTCTGCGCCGTTGTTCTGCGCACCAGATGCCTAGTTTCTTGGTCTCACTGGCTGCTGCTGCTGCTGCTGCTGCATGGTGGCTTGCAGGCTGCTGTTGGAGTCCGAAGGGCACCACCTGGGAGTGCAGCATGGCTGGCAGCTGGTGAGTTGATCAAAGGAACAGCAGCAGCGGCAGCAGCCGCAGCAGCAGCAGCCGCAGCAGCAGCAGCAGCAGCAGCAGCACTGTGATGTACTTGTAGGTCAGAGGTCGACAGCATACAGCCTCTATTCAACAGCTGCAGCTGTTGCTAGTTCTCTCTTGTGAGGCGATTGCCTGCTGGTGACTAGCACGGCATCTGCAGACTGGTGCACAGGGCTGCTTGCACATTGTGTTGCAAATGTGTGAGAAGCCCCCTAGCTGTAACTCAACAGCAGCAAGTCACAGACAGCAACAGCGAGCTTCGTGACGTCCTGCAGCGATGTGTGACATGCATACTGGCTGCAATCCTACAGCTCACTGACTATGTCTCTGCGCGCTGCTGTGCTGCAGGTCAGCGAGAGCCTGCTGCACAAGTATAGCTGCCTGCTGGCTGTGCTGCTGTCAGCGCTGCTGCTGCGGCGGGGCCAGGTGCTGGTGCTTGGAGGCAAGGTGTGGGCCAGTGTGCGGGCCATGGCTGCTCACACAAGCCAGTGGGTCTGGTGAGTGCTGCTGTGTAAGTGTAGGGTGCACCAGTCTGAGAACGTATGCAAGCAAGGTTGCTTGCGTTGGGGGTGGTGGGTGTGGGTAATTTGCAGAGCCCTAACCTGCGTGCTAGTTTGCAGCGTCCTGTACAAGAGCCAAGATTTGAAGTGCTCGATTGTTGGCTGCTCATGCAGGTACCGCAAGCTGTTTGTGCTGCTGTCAAGCTACACATTGGTCAACAGGCTGCAGCCCATGACGATTGGCTAAAGCGCAACAGCACAGATGGAAGCCGAGTATGCTGCATAGTCGACGAATAGCTGTCGATTTGGAGGCGCACTTTGGGTCACGAGATCAGCCGGCCCTGTGACTTCAATATTGCTAGGTGAGCAGCTGCACCCTGCCACCCTTACATGCCTTGATTGTCACTGTTAAGTTGGCACATGTTGGGTTGCACAGGCGACGCCCATGACTGATTGGCACATGTGAAATTACACAGGCGCTGCACTGACCCCAGCACATCGTTAGTGTCCAAAACAAATCCATCCCCACCATTTTGCCGCGGTACGCCAACTGGGTATCCAACCAACAAGCATCGACAGCAAACACAACTACCAACACCCAACGTATGACAGCTACTTCCTCACTTTGCATGGCGCACTGCTCAACCCAGTAGGCGCTGTAAGCTCCCCTACATGCCCGGCCACACTTCACACAACCCATGTGGCAACACCACAGGTTCCGTACCCCAGCAAAGGCTTTGGGCTGTGCAACAAGACTGCACTGCCACCACCACGTTGCCATGCGGGACTTGCATAGGTACAATCATCACTGCCTGTTTTGACCATACGTGGGAGCTTCACGCAGAGCTGTAGTGCAGTGCAGGGTCCGGCACATTCTCCAGTTGTTGGCTTTGGCTTGGTCGTTGCACCTCCTACAGGTGTATACAGCACGGGATTCAGCGGCGGCAGCAACAGCGGTTTAAGGCAATACTTTCAGATGGCTATTTCAGCAATTTTCTAGGGCATATGGGTAACACACGCACCGCACATAACACAATTAACGGCGAAACACATCTCTTCTGCAGCACTGATGCCTCAGTATGCTGCTAGCCACACGATCTGAGGCACACGCCGGACACATCACCATCTTACATACCCTGCCGACGCACGCCAGCCTGGCTCACAGGTAGCAACCAGGGGCTTGTGGGAAGTCACTGATACAAGCTTAGTGCTGGCAAAGTGCAAGCGTCTCCACAGATGTGCAGGTGGATTCACAGCCAGCACTTGCAAGTGCGTGCACCTGCCTCCACCTGCACTCCTGTGAAGGTGCCAGGCACTCTTGGGGATCCACTGGCATTGCAGACAAACTACTGTCTATTGAAATCACCCTACAAGCACGGCACGCAGCTCAGACCAACGCAAACTGCAATGGCCCACTGCTGCAGCAAGCACCCTGGCCATGGCTGTGAGTACTTGCCACGTACCTGTGAGGGTTTCGTGCTGCCCAGTAATGCAGGCTTCCTGCTCACATTGTAATGCGTATGTATCTGTCACACCACTTCCAGACCTCTCATATTAAACACAATAAGTCGGTGCACGCACCTGCACACTTGATTTGGTTGTGGGGCTCCTTCAGGCCCTGACAGGCTGCCTCCTGTTGATGAACATGCTGCAGCAAGGCACACAACAGCAGCGAGGGGCAGTGGCAGCAGGGTAGCAGCGGCAGGCGGCAGTAAAGACAGCATGTTAAGCATTAGACAGCAGTGTGCAGGGCTTGCTGCAAGCACACATGCACACGTAACAAGCAGGTGCCTTGGGAATCACGCCTGTGACAAGGCTTACAGTACAGCTGCAGCCAGCTGTGATTGTGCATGCAGCGCATCATCCGTGCTGAACACCATATTCAAACCACCCCTGGCTGATCCCACCATAATAACAATGTTATAACAAGCCAAACCCAGCTCACCCTGGCTGGTGCAGGATGCCGGAGCGGTCCGGGTAGAAGGCCGTCTTGCTCTTCATCCAGCTGGCATGGCCCTTAGACATCTTAGGCAGTGGGGCGGCACCAGCAGTCTGCTGCTGCTGCTGCTCCTGGCGCGCCTGCTGCAGCTGCTGCTGCCGCTGCTGGTGCGCCTGGCCCTTGAGGCCGGCCGTGGCGGCAGAGCCTGCGGCAGGTGTGATGATGACGCAGCAATCATAAGTCAGTTGTCTGAATGACACACATATTTACAACACAAATGCAGCTTCACAAGCGCGAGTTTAACCAACCCGTACTGGCTTTGCACAGAAGCAAACTACCCTGCTACACCACAAACGCAGCGCTGAGTGCTCGCACCCGCTGCCTTGGCGGCACCGCCGACCATCTTGGAGGGCTTCATTGGCTTGGCCTGCGGCTCAGCAGGGGCAGCAGCATCCTCTGCTGCACCCTCGGTGTCATCCTGCTGCTGCTGCTTCTCCTGCTGCTGCTCCGTGTCAGTGTCCTGCTTGGGTGCTGCAGGCTTGGCCTTCTCAGCTGGCTTGTCCTCAGACACCTGCAGCAGCAGCAGCAGCAGCAGCAGCAGCAGCAGCAGCGGCGGCGGCAGCAGCAGCGGCAGCAGCAGCAGGTAAAGGTAGGGAGCTTGAAAAGTGCTGCAGCAACATATTGAATTCAAAGGAATCTGACAAGAGTAATCGCCTGCAAAGCATTGATCAAAGTTGGGTGTAGGAGTTGCTGGCATGTTGCCAGCTGTCATCTCCAAGGTTTGGTCGACGGCTGCTTCAAGCAGCCACAGGACAAGAGACAGCGGCAAGGCAGTGTGGCACATCTACACTTGATGCAGAATTTACCATCTGCCAATGTTGTGCAGATCCAAGTCCAGTGTGCGTACCCGCGCGGGCAAAACTGAGGGACCTTCATGCGCAACTTCACCACCCAGCTGTCTACTTCAGACCAGCGCGGCAAAAAAAAAGCATGAGATCACTATCAACAGCACTGCTCACCTTGGCCTGGTCCCTCTTGCTGTCCTTGTCCTGCTTCTTTCCCTGCTGCTGGTCGCTGCCCTTCCTGTGCACGTCCTCGTCCTCAGTAGGTGCATTGTCGTTGTCGTTGCCGCCCTTGCCAGGCAGCATTGCCTGCACTGCAGAACCTGCTGCATCTGTTACAGCATCGGCAGCGTGGCCGATCTCGCGAGCAATGGCGTTAAGCATCGTGCTTGCTGGCTGGTGATCTGAGGGACTGCTGGTTGATGACAGTTCCCGAGCTGTTGATTGATCAGGCTCAGACGCAGGCTCAGACAATAAAAATGATATCGGTGGGTCTTACTTCTGCCTGATCGCTGGCGAAAGCATATGTAGCAGTGCAATTATACTGGCTGACACGACCAACGTCGGTGATTCACCATGACGTTCGACCTCGATACCTCGCGCCCCCTTGATAAAAGTAATCTAGGCTGTTTCACTCACTAAAAGTTATTTTACGCGAGTTGTAAGTCCAGCTATCTTGAAGCAGACCAGTTGAGACCTCCCGCCCTTGCTAGGTGCGCACGTGCATTCTTTTCACGTCGCGAAGAAAGCCCCGCGGCTGTCAGCAGGCATTCTTCGGCTGATGTACTCTAAAATCGCGAGCGCAGCGGCAGCAGGTCTCGCTCCCCAGCCACACTCAGCCCTGTTTGCTGCTGCTTCTGCTGCAAAGCGCCTTATCCACAGGTCCGTGTGAGACCAACCAATTGCATTGCAGCAATCTATCAATCTCAATCCAAGCATATTTAAGCAGTTGGATTGCGGCAGAGGGCAAGTTACAGCACAAGAATCTTGCGGCTACTCTATGCGCCAGATCTGTGACTCTGTCCTACTCAGCTAACTCCACCCAGCACCAGTTACTACTGGCTGTGTGCTGACACCCCTCCCTTGTGTGCCTCTTCTGCTTGTTGCTGTTGCTGCTGCTTGTTGTCCTTTGCCCTGCAGGAGCACTGCAGTCATGGGTCACGGCTCCCACGCCTCCGACAACAACCCAGATGTGCTGGAGAGGGAGAAGCAGCGCAACCTGCAAGGTGGGCAGCCCTTGCAAGCCCCTGGCATGTGTGTTGCCGCAACGCAGGCATGTATCAGTTCAGTTGCGCAACACTGAGGGTTGATCGCTGTCCATCATCATCGCCACAGCTACGCCGTCAGCTCAGCTGCCACCCACTGCATGGGCGACTGTGCAGCAGTGCAGGCCGCACTGTTGTGGCTTGCTGCTGGTGTTGAATCCGGCCATTGACTGGCGTCGCTGCATTTTGCCAGTACCACATCTGATCATTCTGCAATGCGCAGCTGCATGTCGCATCACCGGCACTTCTGTGCTGCTGCCGCTGCTGCTCAGTCACAACCAACACTGCTCACGTGTCTTGTCTTTTTGTGCTGCACCTTGCACACATCCTGCCTGCAGGCAAGACCCCTGAGGTGGTGCCTGGGGAGCCCGGCTGGAACCCAAACCTGGCTTCAGACTCCGAGGCAGCGGTGAGCGGCATCGCTGAATAGTCATCTACCATCTGCTGTGGCTTGGGGTGTGCGTGATACTTTCAACCAAATCGGAGAAGTGCGCCCTCCTGTTGCAGCTGCAATGGGGCGTGGGGCTGATGGCGGTGATGCTATGGCTTAATGGGTAACATGATTATCCCTATTCCAGAGTAGAGGGAGAGGGGGGGG